>JAEBDU010000009.1:5787013-5813889 GCA_016802625.1 Heliconius numata | reverse complement strand
ATATAGATTTATTATTGTTATATACAGCTGCGTCTACATGTGCGTGGTTTATCACATAAAAAAGACATTTATTGATAACGTATCTATTAAAAAGTTGTGCCAACAGTTATTGTTAAGAGATGCATACTTTTTAAAAAAGTATAAATTAATCAACTCCATCCAATTTGCGTAACTTTCTTGTTCCTTTTAGTTAGAAATTGAATTATAAGATATGTTTATGAATCTTAAAGCATATGTTTTAATAATATTTAAGGAGAGAAATTCTCATCACACCTTTTTGGTATTTCGTTATTAATAACTTAAGTTTATCGTTTTTATGTATTTATATTAAATAATTTATATATTTTATATAGATTGTAGTTGTAGAAAAAGATATTGAAACGAAAGTATTAAACAATATAAATAACATAATGCATACAATGTTCATAATCTAAACACCTTTCTTTCATGGTTTGTTTATTTGCATGCAAGGCTGAATATGAAACATTTCATTGTATATAAAATTAATATTGAATAAATATTATGGAAAAGTAAAAATTCTACCTTTAACCACTGATGCCAATTCTGAATTTTGAAAGTTAAGTAAAAGTAAAAATATTTTATAGTTAAGGAATTATACTTGTGTTAAATATTTTATAATATCTTAAATATTTTATAGTTTATAGTTATACATATGTAAATGATTTATTTACAATTTTTTTTAATATGAATAAAAAGTTGTAATCAAAGAAGTGTTTTAGTTTATAAAAACTTTAATCACCCCCAAGCAGAACATTATCTTATTTCCACATTCAACATTGTTCATGACATAACACACATTTCACTACTTAAATAAATATAATTGGCAGTAAGTATTACTAGAGTCCATTATACACTTTGTTGTTAGGTGACTGCTGTAGTAATTTTCTCAAAGCTGCAACACAAAACATAATCATTAATTATTAAACAATATTTATAATCTGAAACTGTTGCGGCAGAGTGGCACAGCATCTGAAGTAAAAACAACAGTAGTGGGTCCAATTTCCATTTTAAAGAATGATTAAATTTAAACTAATTTCATTCATTCACTCAGGTAAACAAAACAATGTGCTAAATTCAGTCACTCATCCTGTAAAACTTTGAAAATGTCACAGAACTGTCTAATCTGCAAGACAGTGCAAAGCCAAAAATAATTAAAATATTAATTAATATCACTCAAATGTTACCTTCTTTTTCTTCATCAGTGAAATCTTTCTTTGGAAATTCAATGTCAAATGTAATATACAGATTTCCATGTAAGTTGTTATTTTCAAAGTTGGGCATGCCCTCACCCTTCTTGCGCACACGTGCTCCTGCCCATGTCACTTTGTCCCGGGACACGCTTACTTTGTGTCCGTCCAAATGTACAATTTCTAATGTGAAACCAGTCAAAGCATCCTGTTCAAAAATAAATATTATTAAAGTGAAAATTCCAATGCAATTTATTTATGCAGCACAATGATAAACCAGGAAATAATGTGAAAAAATAAATATTGTGAAAGTCACTTAATATAAGACAGCTTAATATAATAATATTTAGTTATGAAATATATTCTGTTCAAATAACATTACCTGTAATGATATTGTTACATTTGTATACAAGTCATCTCCCTTGCGTGTAAATTGTGGATGTTTCTCTGTTTTAAATACAAATATTAGGTCCCCTGGATCTCCATCCATGTGAGGTTCTCCTTCACCCCTCAATTTTGATTTGTGATTGTCTGGAGCTCCTACCTCTACCTATGATAAATAATTAATATACATTAAATTAATAGAATTTTGATGAACAGGGCACATGCATTACATGCATAAGGCAGAGGGAACCTAGTATATGTTTCCTCTGCCTACTTTCCACAATATAAGGTGAAATATAAGATGAAATGATAAATATAAAAAACATATACAAATAAAAATAAGTTTATACAATATTTTATTAATAAAAATTTTAATAAAAGATGTGAATGAATGAAGGTCAAATAATTATTTGGAAAACATATTAAAATAAACATAACAACAACAACATAGCGGGACTCGAACCCGCACCTCCTGGAAACCAACCAGGCACTCTGACTAAGACATAGATTCTCATCAAGATATGTCAAAATTCTTATACATTTGTTACAACTTATTTATGTTGTTAGCATCTCTGTAGGGAGATTTTTCCAATTTTCCACTACATATATATTTATAAATATAATATTACATAAATTCCTAATAATTTCCAATACTACATGTAATAGAATATGTTCATATACTTCTTTTATTAATTTTGGGATCTTGTAAATACCTACTTAACATAAATGAATAATACTCTGTTTAGTTACTATTATTAAATGACACTTAAGTAACTGTTTTAAACTGAGGATTGTAAACCTATTGATAAGCATTATCAATAAAATGAACAATAATACATTTTAGATATGATAACATATTTTTATATAAAATTATTATTTTAAATATTTAATTAGTGTAATAAAATATACATACCTCAACTTCTAGAAGTCTTTCTTCATTGACTAGTTTAACATTAGGGCACTCATCACAAACAGTTTGTTGCATCATTTGGAACCGACCTGGGCCTAAGTTTCGTGTTACCATTTCTTGTCTGCAATTACATTTTCTTGTACCAGAAGCTGGTTTTATTACAGGTTTGTTGCGAGTAATCTATAAAATGTTACAATATACATATAAGTTTTTGATAGTTAAGTTTAATTTTAATTAGAAATAAAAAATGCTATAAAATAAAGATTCATTACATTTAATAATGATACTTGAGCTATCCTGGGGCACAAGGGTGTGACTGTAATGGCAGGCTTGTGGGTTCAATTGAGAGAATGAATTATTATTTATTAATATTTTTATTTGTTCGCTCTGGCACCAAGGCAAAAGCCCGGCGTTGAGTTGCGCCACTCAACATTGCCTCGAAAAATTACTCTTCTGTGTGCAGGATATAGTGTGAAGCTGATTTATTTGATCAAATTTTTACTTAATAATAGTACTCACTTCAATAAAGTTTCCGTTGTAAAGTTCTTCTAAAGAAACACTAAGTTCCATAATAACATCGGCACCTTTTGGTGTTTCATGATGTTGTTGATCACCACCGAAATGAAAACCAAAATCTCCAAAGAAACTTGCAAATGGATCATTATTGTTCATCATACCATCTTTTTTGAGGCACTCCTCCCCACACCTATCATACATTTCTCTTTTTTCGGGATCAGACAAAGCCTCGTACGCTGCTCCTAGGTCTTGAAATTTTTGAGAAGCATCTGGATCGTCTTGATTTTTGTCTGGATGAAGTGCTTTTGCCAGTTTTCTGTAAGCTTTTTTAATTTCGTTCGTGTTGGCTGAACGCGACACGCCGAGAATTTGATAAAAATCTCGGCTGGCAAGCGTTAAAAATGTTGTGGATAAGAAATATATGACGCACACAAATGCACTATTAATTAACATTTTGGAGAAGTCTATCTAGGAACTATTTTAACCTATAAGGAATAAATAACAAGGATTACGGGCCGTTTATCGTATCATATGTGTGATACATTTTCTTCGTCTTTGACAGTTTACTGTTGACAGTTCGATGAAAGCAATTCGTCCTTCTCTGATTGGTTAGCATCAATTTTAAATAATTCAACCTAAGTACTATATTTTTGTCGATGGTTTTTAAAGTTTTAACTTATCTTCATAAGGCTTACTTTGGCTTATATTTTACAAGATCCAATCGGGAATAGCCTCGTACAAACTAAAATACGCTTAAAAATAAATAATATACTTAAAAAAGGATTAGTTGATAATGTTAAAATAATCTTCATTATAGAAACGCAAAAGCTAAAAAACAATATGACAAATAAAATTTAAATAGTTCCTAGTTATACTAAATAAGTCATGTTCTGCAAATTAGGATGGACAGGAATGAATAAACACACAATCAGAAAATTCTTTATAAATATCCAATAATTTTTATGAAAAAATCTACTATTTTATTTCTTTCTTTTAAATAAAAACACTATTAATGCAAGACTGTATTTATGTGAAGTTAATGAAATGTAAAATAAAATATATTTGTTTGTGTATTCATAGTCGGTGGAACAGTACACAGTTTAATAAAAACAAACTGTTAATTAAATATCTGAAAATGAAAATATTCGAACACAATTATGCCATTTATTTGGGGTGAACTTAGACTACTACTACTACTTAGGCTAAAAGAGGTAAATAGACACGCTATTTGGGGTGAATAAAAACATAGTATTATTTGGTTTGATAGAAACGAGAATCTTTATATAGAAAAACTGTTATTAGTATTTATGATTAACAAAAGCTGATGTATCGTTGTTACAGTATTTTTATTATGTGTTCTCAACTACTTTTTTCTCAACACTGTTTTCAAAAAAACTCGTTATGTGTATATGTCTTTTTTTATTATTTTAGTACCTATAGTATGGGAATATTTATAGACTTTTAAAATAAATATTAAGACTTAATTTTTACTTAACTGCAGGTAATCAAAGCTACAACTAAGCAGGCAAACGCCGCTGGCGGATCGCTTCTAATAAATATGATAAAAAATCATAACGGAAGCAATTGTAGCGTGTAGAGAAAGTGATAATTATGATGACATATGTTGTATATTATATATAATATATTATGATGATATTATCATGATTACAATTTTTATTGCGAAGTAATTGTAAAATGAGTATTAGCTCAATAATATTTATGATTTTTTTATTAGTTCGTTCATTCGTTGTCAAAGTCAAAAAGTATTTGACTATATTTATGAACGCCGTTTCATCTGTCACTTCCAATTCTGTAAACTCACTTAGAATTAGTTTGTAATTTCATACATATTTAAAAGGAGTACTTAATTGTTTCCTGTTGGATTTATACTATTAATAATTATGGCTTCAGTACTCGTTCCAGATGTCCCCGCTCCAGGTTTTTCTTTCGAAAACTGCCAAAGGTATGTATCCAGGATTCCGTTTTGTGGCTATATTACTATTACTTTTAACAAATTAAAATATTATGTTATTTATGTTATAGAAATGCATTTCTGGCACAAAAGGGATTTCCAGCACCAAAAGCAACAAAGACCGGTACCACTATTGTTGGTATAATTTATGCCGACGGTGTAATTTTGGGTGCTGATACCAGAGCAACAGAAAATACTGTAGTTTCGGATAAGAACTGTGAAAAAATACACTACTTGGCGGGTAACATGTATTGCTGTGGAGCCGGAACGGCTGCTGACACTGAAATGACAACACAAACAGTAGCTTCTCAACTAGAGTTGCAGCGTCTGCACACTGGTCGCACAGTTGCAGTTGAAACTGCTGCAACATTGTTAAAACGTATGCTGTTCCGTTACCAAGGTCACGTTGGAGCTGCTCTTGTTCTTGGAGGTGTTGACAGTACTGGCCCTCATATTTATTGTATTTATCCTCATGGATCTGTTGATAAACTTCCTTATGCTACAATGGGTGAGAGAATCTGCAACTTGTAAATAATTATAGGTAATTTTTTATTACTCTTTTGTTAAAAACAATACTTTTATTAGGTTCTGGTTCTCTAGCAGCTATGGCTGTTTTTGAATCAAACTGGAAACCAAATATGAGTGAAGAAGAGGGCAAAAAACTAGTGAGAGATGCTATTGCAGCTGGTATTTTCAATGACCTTGGTTCTGGTTCTAATGTGGATCTGTGTGTTATTCGTAATACTGGACCGGCACAGTATTTGAGAACTTTTGAAGAAGCTAATGTTAAGGTTAGTGAAGAGTTGGAAATAAAAATAAAATTTATTGAAATGAATTTGGGTAAAAAATTAAATTAATGTTTACAGGGTAAAAAACAAGGTTCATACAGATATCCCTTGGGAACAACAGCAGTTTTGAAGCAGCGTGTAATTCCATTAGAAGTTGAATCTGTGTCGATTCGCTCAGTGCAACCAATGGAAGTGTAACACTAAATCATCATTGATTAATTTCTTAACAATAAATAATTTTATATTATATTTTTTCCTTTTTTTTCTCCACATACAAGTTTATAAAACTGCCCTATAACACTGTAGCCTAAGTTCCCAGGGTCCCCAGACTTACATAATTTTGAGATATCTGAAATTTTAAGGATTATTAGCCTAATATGTAGTTATATATTTATATTTACTACCGTGTATATTTACTACCTTGAAAGTGGGGCCCTTTCAGAGGTAGCCCAACTAAAGGTACATATCCAAGCTCACATACTTTAGAGTAAAAACACTCATAATTAAATATATTTTTAAGAATAATGTATTAAAGGTTATTTAAAATTGAGGCAAATTACAATAATGTATGGAAAATTTCAATTTCAGTGTATGTAAAATTTCAAGTTTGCTAGTGTACACTAGATTAGATTTTACAAATATTATTTATTAAATATTATTATTAAAAACTACCACTACTTTTGAACTAGTAAGAGGTGTAGTTTTTTTTTAATTAAAAAAAACCTTTTATGTGTTTTTTAATCCACATCTATGTATTTTTTACTTTTGATGTTGCATTGTTTAACACTTAAATTTGAAGCAAATCTGTTTATTGTATTTTAAAGATGATGTTGACCCAGTGGTGTAAAATATAAATGGAGTAAAAATAAAACAATAAAGCTTAATATACACTTTTATTTAACTCATTTATGAGTTTTCTTGGACGGCAGTACTTTAACATCAGTCTAATAATGTAAATTCTTATAAAAATATTACATATAAAAATCTCTTTATATAACTAAAATGGCAGCTGAGTAGAGTTATGCTGGCCTTAAAATATATTAATTTAGAGTACATATTGATTGTTATTTAAAAACAATATGATACAAAAATATAAAGCCATTGTCATTTTATATAGTAAATAATATAAAAATCTAACTTACAACATCAAGAGTATTTAAAACTTATTGCTCATTTAATCTGTGACTAATATAAATTTAATTTTTCTTATGAAGTATAAAATCCCATGTGTCTTTCCACCTAAGGTTCAAAAGGTCTGATTCAGTTAAATCAACATTACCGTAGCTGAGTGCACAAAACTTTTTGAAAGTAATAATAACATACGCCAGCCATATTGTGACACACAGTACGAATATATGAGTGAATGACTTTATATTTTCTCTAACACATAGGACATAATATATGTGATCTATGACGTGAGCCAAGAGGAGTATTTTAAATATATAGGCAGATAAATAGTGGTGTAAGAATAGAGTGCGGTCCATAAAGAAATAAGGTAAGAAATGTAGCCAATATCCTAGGTAAAGTATGCAACCAGCGTCGTAGAATTTTTGTGATATGTAAGAAGGTAAGTCGGTGTGTGTACGTCTTTGTCGTATCGCGTAAATACAGAGTAACACTCCGTAGAGCAATACTGAGAAGGTGCCGGCGTACCACGTAACTAAATTACCTATTAAATGTACTTGAGCCTGAAACAAAAAAAATGTAATTATAATTTAGATAGATAAAGCACATTATTAATTTAATAGCGCATATTTTTTTTGCTTCTTTAAATATTCAGTCTAAAAATAAAATATACGTGAAAAAGCTTTTTGAAGCCTTTAAAGTAGTAGACAGAGAACCTAGTCTCCGACTTCATTCTCCAATTTCTTGGTTTGCCTGATTTCGAGACATTGAGTGCGGCAAATGAAAATAATTTAAATATGATAATTTCACTTTGTGGGGATTGAACCCACAACCGTCACAGTTACAGACTGACACTATCCAACTGCGCCACGATGTCGTCATATAGTTAAATTAATGCTAACTGCACTATATCCCATTTTACTAAAAATAAAGAGCTTAAAATTTTAAATGATTCACAAAATTAGGAATTAAATATGCAAGGTAAACATAAAACCAAATTTAAAAAACCCAAATGTATGTGTTGCATATCACTTTGTAGCTATTATTAAGGATAATAAAAACATATATATTAATAAGATTGTTATAATCAATTTGACTCATGAACATTCACAAAGTATCTGAAGATTAACCACGAAATTATTACCTCGTTTCGAAGTTAGGCGATGCGTGGGGAACGGAGTGTCTTAACATTAGTTTCTCCCTCATATAGCAGGGTAGACCTGCTATATGAGGGGAACAGCGGGATGTTAAAGAACAAAGGAACTAACATTAGAATTAGGTGATAACCAGTACGCAATAGAGCGGGTAAGTAACGGCCATTCAGCCGGTTCACTCGCAAACATATGTCCATGAGGCGCGTCGGACGCGTGCGCCGCCATCTTGTACTGAAGTTCCAAGAATTTGTCCCAAAAGGAGAGCTGAGTCACTGCAGTGGGGATCATCTCAGCTGACACGAGCTCACGTTCACGCTCACGTCTATCTTCAGCTGTTAAATATATATATTATATATATTATTATTAGTAGTGTTTTTTTACATTCATTATTATTCTTACACTATACTTACAGACTCGTGATCCCTGCCTTTCGTTTTTTAATACATGTATTGTATAGTCATTATTAATACATACATAAAAATATTGCTTTAGACATTACTTAAAATTAGTCTTATATAATATATACATAGTTATAATTTTTATATTTATATAGAGGTAAACCCCTAAAACAGTCCAATCAGTTTAATGTTTTCTAGATATTTTTAATTTCACGCTACGGTGTCTTGCTTGTAGGGCGAAGGCAGAGGGATCCTGGGAATCGTAAAGGGAAGTGAAAAGATACGAACGGATTGTATTCACCTATCACCACTTTTCGCCGAATTTTTGAGGCATTGTGTGTTGAATGGAAACTCAACGCCGCGCTTTGCCTCGTTACCAGAGCGTGCAAATGAAAATATAAAATATTTCATTACCAAATCCCACGAGTGGGACGCGACTGACAGCCCTTGCGATTACAGTCGCATGCTTGTGCCCATGCTCGACGACGGCCTCGGTATAATAATATTTAAATTATTTTTAATTTTTGATAAAGTTGTCTATCTTGTATAGTAAACAGCGTGAAGCTCGTTATGGTTATGTTTAAAGTTAATAAATAATTAACACACACCTTTTGTATACCGATGTTCCTCAACATTCCATATAGTATCTTGATGCGTAACCACTTTGTCGGCAACCACTTCATGTTGGTGGAAGCCCCATGACGGTAATTGTCGACCACTGAACCGTAGAGCAGACCCTGATTCCACGTGGATAAGTCTTACGAGAGACCTTATACTGTCCCAAGTGGAATCATCACTTTCGCGGTTCCCAATGTCCACTCGCCATAAATTCTGTGCCGGCATTGATACGTTGTAGTCGATGTAGCAAGATACTTCCTAAAATATATTTATTTATTAGAATAATAATGTCATATAATTGTATTCTTGTGGTTGTGATCATTACTTAAAATTAACAGATTAAAACTACTAAAAGTTTTCAAATAATAATATTGTAAGTGGACAATTATTGTTTAATTTGCAGCTTTATAATTGTTTATTTTTTTAAATTAAATTTTTTTTTAAAAAAAAAACCTAAAATAAAATAAATAAATTAAAAAAAAAACCTAAAATATCCAAAATTCTGTCCAGAATTTTAGAAATATTTATGTTGCGCGAAGGTAGTAGGCTTAAATTCCACTTGTTTAATATTTATTTGTAAGTTGTCAAAGCATTTTCATTCACAATTTCGCTACTCAACATAGAAATAGACATTAACTTTTAAGTATATAATTTACAATTACTTTCTACAAAACTCTCACAGTTGAATACACACCTGCGATTGCGGCGATACAGGAGCAGCTACATCATGAGAATTCAACGCCCGACTGGTAATCCCATGGAGTAAATGAACAGTGTCGCCATGGCGTATCACATCCGGGGGGTGGGAGACAGCTAAGGAGGAGTGTTCTGGACGTTTCACTATCCACCAGTTGTTAACATCTTTGAAACTGTAACATGTTACTTGTTGCTGGTGGGAGGACCCTCGTCCGTCTGTGTAGCGTACTGGGTATACGTGCGCGTGGGAGTGTAGCCAGCATGTTCGGCCATGGGAATGTCTGTGTATAATATATATTTTTTTGTTTATTGGTAAAAATTATAAAATAGTAAAAATATGTAAATCTATATCTATACATCATAACCTTCTTTCCACAACACTACCCTTATAATGAGAATTTACATGTAGTAGATACATGTCATATATAATATTAACATTAAATTTACAATTATTTTTAACAATAATTAAAAGTTTACTGTTTATTTTATGTTTGACACTGTTGTAGTGTAGAAGGGTAGTGTCTGTCTGTAAATAATACTTTTATGTTAATTAGATTGGATTCCCAAGTGAAGAAAATTTCTCTAGTCTTCCTATTTTTTAAGGCCTTTCGTTGTCAAGTTTTCAAAAAAATTCTAGAACTATTTATATACTCGAAATTATATGAAAAACATACAAATTAGATAAAATCATGCTTGGATACATAACATAACATTTATATTAGACTTGTCTGTAGCAGGATTTGAAGCCTCTTGAAAACCTTGACACTGTCTCATGGAAAGTTTGCAAGAGGTGCTGGTTCAAATATCGTTATTTCTAACCTTGCTTTCCTTAACCATACATACCTAAGAGTAATTTGAGATCCATGTGAGACATGTAACGGTTGTCCTTTAGTTATACTTGCTAAGCCTCCTTTTAGTGATGCCTGGAAAGCACTAGTCATAACACTGTCATGTGGACCAGCCTTAGGCAACATCGAAAGATGAGCATAAAATACACTTATATAGACAATCAACGGGACTAATATAAGGATAACATATCTCCATATAACTGAATAACAAAGTTTTAGAACAGATTCGGTTTTCCCTATGTACCTCCACATTTGACGTCCAATTAAAAATATTGCTAAATAATATGTATATAGTCCTGAGTATTTAACACTGAAAAAAAAATTAAAATATTTTAATTATGGAATAGAATTATATTTATTTTAATCAACAAGTGACAAGTGTCTTTTAAGGTGACAAATCAAAACATACCAAATAGATTAACAAAGGGAATTTATTTTTTGAATTCAAATATGAAGCATTTAAATCAGATACACACTCTATCCTGCACACTGCAGGGTTGGCACAGGAAACCTAGTGTTAAGACACTGTTGCCTACAGAATATTGATTTATATCATAGTCAAATAATCTTAGGTAATTAGATTCTTGTCTCAAGACTCTTGACTTTCGTCCCTACTACCAATGGGCAGTATTCATATACATATACCACATCCAATATTGATAGTGTTAAGAATAAATATTTGTATTTTAATCATTTTTTCTTTTTTATTCTATCTAATCTTATTAGATCCATTCTATCCATCCTGTTTCATTAGAAAAATGCAATAAATAATCTTGTTATTAAACTTTGATTATGTATAATAATATTTTAATTTTTTTCACTTACGAGAAACAACAACCGAGGGCAACAGCACCAACACTAAGTAGCACCACTGAGATAGCTCCAGTTTTACGGGTACTCTTTAGAACACATAGAATACCTATTAATCCAAATAATATTTGAATACTCTCAAGCAGCATAAATCTCGACTGTGCCAGAAAACAATTCTCTGTAAAAAAACACTTCAAGTAATTTATAATGTTGTTGGTAGATTTATGGCTAATTGAACATCCAAATAATGAAATGAGTAAAGAAATAGTTTTCAAAGATCTTGTTATTTTATTAATCAAATGACTTAAGTAACTTACCAAATAAAACTAAAAGAGCAGCTAGTATTGCTGTCCATTGATAAGTAGATATTTCCAACATTAACTGATAAGTCATAGGTACAATCAAGCTTCCACTTATAGCTGGAACTAAGCGCAATGCTTTAATAGGGACTGAATCACTATATGGAGAACCTATTCTGTCAAAAGTGAAATTGCCATCATAACCAGCCAGATGCCCTGCTAAATATAACAACTGTTTTCCTAATGGTGGATGAGCATCAAAAAAGAATACACCTTTGGTATACAGAGAAACATATCTTCCGTAATGCAGTTCATCAAATCTACAAGTGTAACAAAAAATAAATCCAGAAATATTATAAGAATGATAATATAAGATAGCTACAATGTCTAATTTAAAAGCATTCACTATCAAATCAGATGTAAAGATACTTACACAATATATTTTGGTTCTTCCAAGTTATAAAGTCTAGTACCAAGTGCCAATATCCATAATCCAATAAAAACTATATCAATTTCCACTCGTAGATATATGCTCGAAATTGCATGATATATATCTCTAGTGTTTTGTATGTTTTCTTTAGATTCGACTTCATTTTCAGCTGGTGCTCCGTCTCCCTTAAATATAAGATGAACTTTTATAGACGTAATATAATGTAAAAATAAATAAAACATTTGAATTACATACCACTTCTCTCTGACAAATTTTTAGGGTTTTATTCGTAAAACATTTTTCGGATTCAGAAGGTTCAGTGACCTCGTTTAAGTTTTTGGAAGGTTTACGATTCTTCAAAGATTTTTTTGTTTCCATTATGACTATCAATTACTTTTACTGTTAAAAGCTCTTCATTAGGATAACAATTTATAATAGAGCTATCATTTGAGCTTAGTCATTGAACCAAAACATATAATAAAATTACGTTACGATGAAAAACATATTTCGTGGAACTTTCTAAGTACCGCAATGTGTAAACGTAACTTTGTCAGCATACCGCACATAAGCGGTAGTAGTAAAAGCACTACCTGCAGAGCTTGAATGAATTGAATTGAATACTGACGTGACATCTACGGTTTGACACTGACAGCAAGTACGGATTTAATGAAATTAAAAAAACAACATAAAACATTTTGCTTACCTAATTGAATTATATTTTAAGAAATACAAAGTAGAATTCTTGTAAAAAAAAATGTATAAATAACAATAAATGTTATGTTGTTATTTGATTTCTAAATATAACATATATTAAATAAAAATAAAAAATATTTGACTTATTTTTTTTTAAATCTATTGCTAAAATAATCCGTTGATCATTAATTATTGTTTATTTCGTTGTCAAATTTGGCGGGTTTTGTGTAATTTGGTTATTTATCATATAACTAAATGTTTGATCAAGTAATCAAATATAATTGTAAAAGTTTTATTTGTACTTAAATTGAATATCAATGTAAAAACCTATTATATTTTATAAAATAAAATATTGCGCAGTATAAAATATATAAAAGTAAATTGCTAATTTGAATATTAAATACTTATTTGTTAATTGAATAGTTCTAAATATGAATGAAAACAATGATATATTGCTTTGTCCTGTATGCGATAAAGAATTTGAAAAGGGAATAATAGAACAACATGTAAACAAGTGTCTTTTTCTTAATTCTTTGTCAGAAAATAAAACTAAAAGAGATAGTTCTCATTTAGAAGAAACCTCTCAGAACAAAAGATCCAAATTTGATACAAGTCCTATTAGTAGCACATCAACATCTAAGGTAATTGAACCAATCTAATGTAATACATATAATTTAATATAATATAATAATATGTTACATATAGTTCCAGGCTTCCCCACAAATACAACGTAAATCATCATTTAAAAATAAAACAAATACTCCTGTTTTAAATGAAAAAAAAAGTATTCCACTAGCAGAATCTATGAGACCTAACTGTCTGGATGATATTGTTGGACAGAGAGAGTCATTTGGAGTGGGATCAATGTTACATTCTATGTTATTGAAGAACAAAATACCCAACATGATATTGTGGGGGCCTCCTGGGTGTGGAAAGGTCTGGAGACTCTTTATTATTTAAATGTGACAATGAACACTCTTATGAACAGCATAAAATATTCATAAAATCTTCAGATTAATGATTTTAAAAATTAACTACTTTTATTATAAAAAAATTGCATTTACTTATTTTAGACATCCATAGCAAATGTAATATCAAATATTTGCAAAGATCAAAATAACATGCGCTTTGTGAAATTATCTGCTACAATGTCCGGTATAAATGATGTTAAAGAAGCTGTAAAAATAGCTAAAAATGAAACTCAATTTCAAAGACAAACTGTTATGTTTATGGATGAAATTCATAGGTGAAATTTTTACTTTATTTATTTTAAAATGTCTATCAGCACTGTAACCCATTTGCATACAGTAGAATAGGCAGAAAAGGTCTTGTGTTAACTCACTTCTTTTCCCTCTTGCTCCCTGAATTTGGGACATTGTGTTTTGAGTGGTCAAATTCAGTGCTAAACTGTTTCGTACTTGAGCGGGAAGATGAATTATAATCAATGGCCCAACTTAGGAAGACATCCAAAATCATGTTTACAGTCATAGAATATGTTTTTTACATTTGTAAAATGCCAATATTTTGTAATATTGTAAAAAGCTTAATTTTTTTTTTTAAGATTTAATAAGTTACAACAAGATACATTTCTTCCTCATGTGGAGAATGGAACAATAACTTTAATAGGTGCCACTACAGAAAATCCATCATTCAGCTTGAACAACGCTCTTCTAAGTCGATGTAGAGTTATTGTACTCAGTAAGCTTACTATAGATGAAGTATGGCAGATTTTAGAGAGAGCTGTCTTAAGAAACAATTTAGCTCTAATAGTTGACAGATTTGATGAAAAATTGGATACTAATTATGATAAGGAAAAGTAAGTTGGGTAGTTTAAAAAAAGATTTTTAATGTGTAACAGTGTAGGCAGAAAAAACTTATTGTTTGAACACCTCTTTTGCACTACCTGATTTTCCAGACATTATTTTTTGAACTTTTATTTCTTGAGTGTCGGAACTCCTTTGAGTTCAAGAAGCCGACACTCAAGAACCTTTCTACATAGCCACAAGACTATGTAGCTTTGAGTTCGTCTACATTTACACACTAGTTCTAAATTGTAGATTTTGATTTTTTTTTGTATCATTAATGCTGGTGTTTTATTTTTGTATATTAATATTAAATATTTTTCATTGTATTATTATTTTCATTTAAGATATATAATAGAAAGGAAATCAATTCGATGGTTAGCTGAAGTTTGCGACGGGGACGCGCGGGTCGCCCTCAGCGCTTTAGAACTTGTACTGAATGCTGGTTCTACTTCATTAACAACAAATAAGTCAAAGTTTATTGGTTTGGAAGATTTGAAGAATGGCATCAAGGTAAAATGCGTATTAATTATATATCTATATGTTTCAAATATTTGAAAAAATCTGTACAAGTTTTAATACATTGCAGATTTCTAAAGAATGTAATAAAAAAAATCGTATTAGAATTGGATGGTTTATTTACGTTACAGCTTTAATTGTAAAATTAATTTTAAGAACATTTTTAATGTTCTATTGACCAGTGACAAATGTTAACAAAAAAATTATGACTCTAAATCCAACTTCAATGATTTGTTGTAACAATCGGCCATCGTGTATAGGGGTCGTCATGGCGCTGTGGAATAGAGTCAGCGCGACAGTTATGGGTTCAAGTCCCAATCAGGACAAAGAAGTATTTTGTTTTCATCACTCTATTAGGAAGAGTAAAACACGGCGTTAAACTCCGTCTCGCAACGTCTCGAAAATTGTGTAGAAAATGGGGTGTTTTCTTGTGAATAAGTTCCCTTTGCCACCCACCTTGCTACATACGGCATTCCTAACTATCGTCTTTATATGACTCCCAGCGTTCCCACGTCCTCTACGATCGCCAGGGCGAGGAGCACTACAACGTGGTGTCTGCCGTCCACAAGTCGATCCGCGCGGGCGATGACAACGCGGCGCTATACTGGACCACGCGCGCGCTGCACTCGGGGGAGGACCCGCTGTTTGTGGCGAGACGGCTTGTGAGGGCCGCTGCCGAGGATATCGGTGCGATAGTGCCCTATTTTTTTACTTGAGATATATACCTCCATAATCGTGGCATTATAGCGGCTCTTGGAACATTGAGATTTTTGTTTTCTAAAAAGTATTTTTCTTTCCTAAGTTTGGCAGAGGTGATAATTACACTTTAAAAATGTAAAAAATACGAAAGCAAAAGATTTTATGTCAGGAGTTGGAGGTAGCACGTAGAACCATGTTGCGTATTTAAAACATGTCTTAGGACTAGCAGCCTGTAAGAGACTGTGGTTATTTCTTAACTGATAATTTTAAAAGAATAGAGTGGTAACATCAAAACAACTATTTAAGCGATACGCAAGGGGATGTCACAGAAAAACATTGTTTACAGATTATTATTTTTTTTTCACTTCAGTGACCATAACCGAGAATGGCACTTTCAGTAAGACTTGGCGTAGGGTCATAAAACTCGAGGACATGGGTGGACCCAATCTTGGTTAGAAACCAACGAGTCCCTAAAACATACCATAGAAAGAGTACATACAAACTACACACTACAACACTTTAAAAATAATCACTGCTAAATAGTAGGAACCGGAACCGAATGTCTTAACACCAGGTTTCCTCTGTCTACTGGTATATGGGATACAGCCTGAAATAAAAATAATTTGTAGGGTTAGCCGACCCTAGCGCCCTGGTGGAGGCAGTGGCGTGCTTGCAGGGCTGCCAGCACGTGGGCATGCCCGAGTGCGACGTGCTGCTGGCGCAGTGCGCCGTGCGCCTCGCGCGCGCCGACAAGAGCACGCAGGTGTACCGTGCCATGAGGCGCGTGCAGAAGTCGCTGACCGACGCCAAGGGGCCCTTGCCATCTGTTCCCTTACACTTGCGAAATGCGCCTACTAGGTTAATGAAGGATTTGGGTGAGTACATTGAGTTATCTTTTGTCGTTTCCGATTTCTAGCTTACATCATATTCACTAAAATTGCAATAAGGAATAATTATAACTCCATGCCTTGCTCAATTTAAATAAATATTGTGACACTTTCTTTCACGTCCAGCAATGCTTGTATTACACAAGTACTTGTAAACACTCTTTGTAAGTGGGCCGCACATACAAAAAGATTATATTAATCTTTAATTTAAAAAGCAATGTGTAAAAACTTTAAGTAAAGTACACTACCTTTCAATAACAAGTGCTAAAGTTACAATTTCTAAACATATGAGTAATCTTGAGATCTTTACTAATCTTTCTTTGTAAAATATGTTCTGACAATACAATTAAAGGAATTGGATATCAATTTCCTTCGTGTGTTTTCCATACAACGTGATAT
Source organism: Heliconius numata (assembly GCA_016802625.1). Lineage (NCBI taxonomy): Eukaryota > Metazoa > Arthropoda > Insecta > Lepidoptera > Nymphalidae > Heliconius > Heliconius numata. The sequence goes on along the minus strand of JAEBDU010000009.1, from coordinate 5,796,734 downwards.
TGGCGAAATGAATTGTGCTCAACGGGCACGCTCGAAACGCCATTTATGAAGAATTCAATTCAATTCAAGAATTGGATAACATTTAATGTCAATTTTTTCTCAATGAAAAAATATTTCAGGATATGGAAAAGGATATAATATGCGACATCGTGATCAATCTGGACTCACATACATGCCTGAAGGACTTGAAAACATGAATTATTTCGATGAAGACGACAATGGATAGTTAACAATGGTTACATGATGTAAGACTTACTGTTATTGTTCGATAATTGTTATATTTGTAATGATAATAAATTTAATAATAAAATACGTAGATTCTAATGTCAATGTTTTAATTGGGATAATCTCATTTCACAATATGACATGGTAAAAATTGACTATTTACAAGATGCACACATCACTGTAACAATACAAATTTCACCTATGTTGTACCTTCGTAACACTGACGGCTTGACGTTGCCATAATTTTCGGTCCTATATTTATAAAAATAAAATAACATTATCTTAATTTACAACATTTGCTACTGCACATTGTGCACAAAAATACATATAAATTTACATTATTCTAGTCGTTCGAGCCTGAGACATTGCGATTTGCGTACGATCTCAGATTAAACAGAGATCGTATTTAGGACTATCCATGAACAACAGACAGCCACACAATATATATACAAATTAAATTGATATTCGATTACCAAAATGACTATTTTGATCTTAATATTACTCAGCACTGTCATTTGTGTAATGTAGAAATAAAAATATTTATATTAGCTTATAATGTAAAAAAATATGAATGGGTATCTACTACAATTGTTGAAAGTCCGCTTAATTAAAATGTGCCATTACTTACGCAAACAATTGTAAAATTTGTACAATCTTATACTAAATGTTGCAAGTAATACTAACTTTAACTTAACACTAAGCCTGAATCAACAAAACAAATAGCCTAAAATAAATTAGAATCAGACTTCTAATTCGGATCCTAAAGATGTAAGGAACAGATTTTTTGTCTAAATAATCAAGAATGTAAAAAAAATCATCAATTAATACATGTATTTTAAAACGTTGGTCAGAAATTCATAAATCAATAAATAACAGAAAGTATAGACAAATATATAAAGTGGAACGTATGCAGATATGAAAATAGTATACAATATATAAAGTATAGCTAATGCTACAATTGAACTTAAAAAACGTAGTCGGGTCCGGCCATGTCGATCGCCCATCTAAATTTATCCCGTTGAGTTTTGTTGTAAATCTTTTCGATGGGTACACCATGCTTTTTGCACCTAAAGAAACAACAAATGTCATTAATAAACAAAATTAGCAAATTCATTTATATCTGAAATTAAAAGTATTTTAATAAAAGAACAATAAAAGAGAAGGCCAACTGTGTAGCGAGTTGCATTGTGGGTTTATTCACTACTCACTTCAATGTTCAAGTTCAAATATTTTCATTTTATCATTAGTAACACAAAATGAGTCATTGAGATCAGCACTCAACACACCCCCAGTGTCCTCTGTTATATGTAGTACATAGTATGAAACTATAAAATACACTAAACTCACCAAGCAACAGAAATACGTGGGTCGAGATAATTAAGTTTTGAGGTGCCGAGAGCAATTGTTTTATTTTCATCACGATCAGTCTCTTGTAATTCTAATTTCTTTAATTGATCTTTAAGACGTTCTAATGCCTTCTTTTTCTTATCACATGCTAATTTTTCTTTAACTGAGCCTCTTTTGGCAGCTTTGGCTGCATCTCTAAGGTCTTCTTCGGCCTCATCCACTTGATCTCGTTTTGCTTGAATTTTCTCTTTTAGTGCCTCCATAGACTTAGAATGACCTGTGGAATGCATTTTATGAGTGTAAAATTATATTTGTCAATGCTAGGTAATAAGGAATATGATAAATAAATAACTTTGCAAACAAAATAAACTACACAAAGAAAAAATGATTAAAATATACACAGTGGAAGCGTCAGTTCCACCGTGAAGTTACGGGAACAGCATATAGGACAAAATATTTTAAACCCATACCCATTTTACAACGATAATTTTTACTCTTTATTTTGTTTGAAAAAATAACTTTCATTTTTGGGAAAAATATATATATTTTTATTGTATTAGGCTTTTGTAGTATAGTTAAAACTGTTGTTTCATTTAAAGTTGTGGTAACAAAAACTCTGTATAAATAACAGCGGTACTCAGATAGAGAAAAACAAAAATATTTCAAACATCTTAATAAATTTACCTATATTTGTATATAGTCAGCTTAGAGTGCAAGCCTGCTAATTCTGTGTATTGTTTTTATATCATTTGAAAGTGTAAAAAAATACAAAATTTACCTTTATTTTATTTTATATAGTAGAGAAATCAAATTAATTTTTGAAAATGTAAAAACCTTCTGATCATACATATACAGGGTGGAAGAGGCAGCGCTTCTTTTACTGAAACTGCATATAGGGTAAAATATTTCAAACCCAGAATTAATAAAAATAATCAAGGTACCTCAACAGTTTAGACGTAGGATTTTTTTTTCATTTCACGATTTTTATCCATACCTGTATTTCGTGTGACGCACACAGACATGGGACGTTGCCGCTTTGACAGGTAAGTGTGTGCGTGCCTATGTTATATTTTACAAATGGCGTTTTATTTTAAAACGATAATTTTATTATTTATTTTGTTTGAAAAAATAACTTTTTCATTTTTGGGAATTATTTTTTTTCCGAATTATATTAGGCTTTTAAAGAGTAGTTAAAACTGTGGTTTCATTTAAAGTGGTGCTGACAATTCCACCCTGTATATGCTCATATAGTTATTTAGAAATGTTTTGTCTCTTAATAATTTACTAAATAGGCTGATGGCTGGGATTACACTCTAAGCTGGCTATGTGCGATTTGCTATTCATATCTATTATATATTTCATTAAAAAATCAAAACTTATTTCAATTTATGTATGATTAACAGTAAATATCTTTAGCTTTTCTTTATAATTGCAAATGCTATTTAAGTAAAATATTTTAATGTTGTACTTCTTACCTTTAGGGACGGCCCTTTGATGGTTGCAAAGGATAGCGACTGCCCGATTTGCTCTGTTATATGCTAAAATTTTTTCTGGTACTGAAGCATCTGGATCCGTAAGTTCATCCAATTGCATTTGTAAAGTTATAGATGCATTGTATGTACGGAAGACTTTAGCAGTCAGTCCCGGCATCAACTCTTTCAAATGTTCATTTAGTGTTTGTGTATTTAGTCTATCAAATAGGTCATCACTTCCTTTTTTGTTTTCCATAAATAACTCGAGATTCTTGAACACCCTTTTCTCCACTGGCACTTCATTGTAATATCTAATGGAATCTTTACCCAGAAAATCAAACACTACAACATATTCTTTTCCATCTTTCTCCTTGTGCAATTCAATATGTTCAACTCGAAGGGAACAGCAACCAACTGTATCTGCTTGATCATCGTCTTTTTCATTACCAGCTCTCAAAGCTAACTTATCAATAAAGTACAACGCCACTGCTCGTTGACGGACACGCATTTCTTTAGCTTTCCAATCTGCCTTGTATGTTGCTCTAATTTTGTCTATACTCTTATGTAAACTTCTAGCAATTTCATATTTTTGCCAATCTTTTTCACCTTTAAGCTTAGAACTAGGATTTAACATAACATACTTGGATTGACCTTGAACATTTTCAGTCCAGGAAGCTAACCATGTGACAGTATTGTCATGCCTAACTTCTTTCCACTTGTGACCAGCAGGAGGTTTAGGTACTTTGCTATCCTTTGAACAATTAATTAGAACATCTTCAGGCATTACACGTCTTTTAAGCATTCCCATTTTTGGATGCTCTCCTCTTCCTCTAAAAAGTCCTGGTGGTTCTATTCTAAAGTTACCAATTTTTTCTTTATGTCCATCTATTATACAAAAGCCATACTCTTTTTGAATTTCTTCATTTTTTGCTTTGAGTTCTGCCTTCTCTTCTTTTGTACGATTTTTATTTTTTTCTGATACACTTAGGAAATATGCTTGCATTTCCTTAAAGTCACATTTTGAAAGATCTTTTATAAGTTTTGTTTCTTCATGTGTCATAACTTTCCGCCAGTCAGTAAAGAAATTATTGTTAAATGTTGATTTGGTAGTGTAATCATGATCTAACATTCGCGCGTAGAACCCTGCAACTTCTTCAGTGTCCTGAGACAGTTTAACTACTTTACCATCATAGCGGAATTTGACATTTTCAGGTAATAGTTCGTAAGGAGGTGCAAACAGTGGGCCTTTATGTTCTAGGAAATACCATTTAGTACCATCTTCTTTTTTAGACTCTTCCCACCTATAAAATTTCATACGTTAGCTTAGTATATTTTTAAGATAAGAGTATCTTAATGAAAAAAGTATTTTTTTCATAATATAATTTGGAAAATATTTACACTTTTCGAAAATGTCGTAGTTGTCTCACTGTTTGAATATTTTTGGAAGCTACTTTCAATATTGACTTAAATTGAATGAACGTAATTCTAACACTGACAATCATTTTAATGAGTGCCAGATATAACCTAAAGCTTATGGCATTTGAGGTTAGAGCATCACAGTACTGTAGCGCCATCTAGTCATAATATGAACATACTAGGAAATTATTGCTATAACAAAAATATAGTAGCAGTAAATTATGAACCCAAAAATGGTTACCCTAAAAACCTTATTTCGAGTTTTGCCGTATACATAGGAGGAACTTACTTGATTTTCGACTCTTCACCGCTCAATAGATTTTTTTTTTTTAGTTTCACACTATGTCCTACATACAGGTAAAGCAGAGAGGATTCTAGTGTTGAGACTCATTTCCTACTTTAGTAACTCAACTTTCGAGAAATAGTGGGTTGAGTGGCAGAACTCAATGTCACTTTGTTAATTTACCAGAGTCGTCTTTATGTTTAGTCGTGTTTACTGTCTGACGCTATACTGCTGCACCAAGGCAAGCTTTCATGAGAGGTGGTGAACTTTCAAATACATAACACATTCTGCTCAATAGTTTATAGTGACTTTCAACCTAATTAATATATAATTAGGTTGAAAGTCTCGACATATATAATTTATTTACCATTTCCAAACTTCTTGTTCTTCTTCTTCCTTTTTCTTACGTTTTGTAGGACTAGGACCATTTTCGGTTTCAGATTTCATACTTTTACTAGATTTAGTTTTTTCGGCTTTCTTTTTCTTCTTCTTAGGTGCTTCTTCTTCATCATAATCATCATATGATTCTAAAAAAATTCAAATGTTCTTTATATTAAAAGATTTTATGAATCATATAAAATAATTAGAAATATATTTTGTAATAAGGAATAAAGAATTATTTGTTGTTTATTTAAAGAAAACTTTAATATTAGAAATGTAAACAAAAGCAAAAAAAATATAATTCAAAATAATAGTGTTCAACTATACACTTGGAAAACTCAACACAAGAGAGTTTAAGTTACCTTTTTTAATTTTCTTTTTTGATTTCTGGCGTTGAAGTAAGGGAATGTCTTCTTCCCCTCCACTTTCACTGGCTGCTCTCTTTTTCTTAGATGAAATACGATCCAACTAAACGAAAATAGTGAAAAATATTACGAAAAGTTAATATTACCATAATAGTATAAAAGTTAATATAATAAATAAAAATTATTAATGATGTTATTTGAGTGTTAACTATGAATATGCCAATTTAAATACTTTAATTATAATGCAATATCATTTATATATCAACTGTGTGGTAATTTGAATCAAACTAAGTAGATTTGTTACAAGTTTGCTTACTAGTGGTATATTTTCTTCTTCACCAGACATACTTTCATCATCAGCAGGAAGTTCTGACAGAGGTTCATCTTTGAACTGGGACATTGAATAGTCACAAGAGGACATAGTAGTGTTGGCACCAGCATAACCATCATATTCCACATCCACTTTGATTTCCTCTTTAACTTTAACTTCTTCTACCTACAACCAGAATAAGATGTGTGTATGAATGAAAAATGTAAGTGATGTAAATATAAGTAGCACATATAGTATATAAATATGTATAAGTATATGAAGTGAGAGTTGCAGGTTTTGAAATCCACTTAGGGGGATAAATTATTTTTATTTACTCACTTTAGTAAGAAAGCAATTCGCTGCATTAAGTTTCATTACTAAAAATGCAATGTCTCGAAAATTAGCTACGTGTGTAATTAATAAATGTGTGTATGTAATATTTTAATTACCTCCATAGGTTCATGTTTAACAGGGTACTCTTCACTGTCTTCACTTTTAATTTTTAAATGTTTTTCACTGCTACTTTTTTCCTTACTTTTACTAGAGCTGTATAGAAAAAAATATATAAATATTGTTATCTTGTAGGACATTGCAAATTTAGAAATATAATAAATAAATTATAAAATAATTTGATTTATTTGATTTATCTGCCCATTTATTAGTTAAAAGTAATTGTTTTTGGGTTTTGTTACATTGGTTGGTTGGTTGATATGTTAATAAATGCCACCAATAACATTTTTTCTTTATATATTTTCCATGTACAGACACTGATCTGTTACAATATTATTATAAGTATAGAAGATATAGATTATAGTAAAGATATTTTAATTATTATACTTTATAAATTTTATTAAATATAATATATATATAATATTATATGAATTTGTATGTAACAACAATTATAGAACTGTTAATAATAAATGTATATATTTACTAGCGACTCATTTGCAGCATTGCCTGCTTGAACCACATGATTCCATAATAATCAGAACTTAGTTTATGTTAATTTTATAAAGTGATTTGAATAAAACAAAACAACGTTATAGGAAGTTTGACAAAATACAATAGTGAAAACTGTATTTAAATAGGTTAAGCGGTTTCTGAGAGTCATCTTAGTTACATTGATAAAAAATTGCCTATAATAATAGATTTTGTCATATTTCTTCCACATTCCTACAATGATCAGTGTCAATTTTATGAAATGTGTAGATTTGACTTTTACCTGTGTTTATCTTTAGAACTGGAGTGTCTATCCTTATCACTGCGGTGTTTATCCTTATCGCTTCTGTGCCTATCTTTCTCATCTCTTTCTCTGTCACGATCCTTGGATTTGTGTTCCTTGTCTTTTGAAGAAGAATTTGATGATGATTTCTTTTCCCCATCATTTGATCTATGTTTGTCTCGATCACTCCTATCTTTCTCCTTATGTTTGTCTTTATCACTTTTGTGTCTATCCCTGTCCTTGTCGCTACGATCTTTTTCTTTTTCAGAGCGATCTTTATCCTTGTGCCTATCTCTGTCTTTGTGGTCCCTTTCCCGTTCCTTATCCTTACTTGAAGACTTATGAGAGCTGCTATGATTTTTGCTGCTTGAATGTTTGTCTTTTTCTTTATCCCTGGTAAAATAAAAATGATTACCAACTTGCACAGTATTAAATTTAAATTTCAATTCCTGATAAAAACTATGATTAAATATACAAAATCAAGAAGACTATATAAATGTGAGAATAAAAATAAAAAGAAGTTTCTAGAACATCTAACCTGCTCGAACTGCTACTATGTTTCGAGGAGCTCTTATGTTCTCTGTCACGATCTTTATCACGATGTTTGTCCTTGCTCGAAGACTTGTGACTACTTTTATGTTTTTCGGAGCTGCTGTACCCGTTGTGGATGCCGTTCACGTGTTCACTTTTGTTTCCATTTACCTTTCCCTGTGAATAGCATATAATCGGGATTTTTAGTTGAAGATATTATCTTTATTTATACCGCAGAATTACTTCAATATGAGCTTTATTTAAATAAAAAATAAGTAAAACATTAGTATTTCAAAAAATCGCAACGAAATGACGCTTAGCTTCTTCTTATGCGAGAACTATAGTAGACGCCATATTGGGACTTAGAAAATTTTCGCTTTGTAGTCGGGACGACCACCAGTAAACAGAAAGATATACACGTTGTATTATCATAAATGATTAATAAAAGAAAGTAACAAATAAAATCACAATTATTTAAATACTCACTGAATCGAAATCATTATCACTGGCTGGATTTTCAACGCTCATTTTGCCTACGTATAACGTCGTTTGTTAGAGATTACATGAGGTCGGCCGGTCGACCGAACGCAATTTTTCTAAGTGCCGCGATATGACGAGTGCGCATGCGGCGTTCGTAAATCGCAGCAACTTCAAGTGAAGCAGTTCAATGCTCGCATAAGTTGCTAACTTCGCGTCATGTGACAAAGTCATTTGGAACGTTTTAATGCTTATAAAATTTAAAATATCTATTTTTATAAATAATTAGATAGATATATTTAAAAAAAGATTCACGTTGGTTCTATTGTATGAAATAAAGATAAAACTGAAAGAAAGATAGAACTGAACTGAACATTTTAAAAATGTTTACTGGCAAACTTGGACTTTTGAGTTGCTGACATTTGATATTTTTTTTGTTATTCGTTTAATCATTTTAGTGATTTTAGCGTTTCGAAGTTCGAACTCAGGGACTTTGATTACTTTTCTGATTTTCTCCTCTTTTATAGTGGTAACTAGAAACAATATACGATTAACAATTCTGTAGTAGTACAATGCTGTCAAAGACTACTGTAGTATAATAATATAAAAAGATTAAAGTTCCATTCCGATAAGGCGATTTGTTATAGTAAGTATTTGTGCTATTCTTTAGGTTAAATTGATTTTATTTTAATAATTATAGTTAGAAAAAGAAACTCATCTCTACCTTATCGCCCTGCCCATGGTATGTAATCTCTTGTTTTTAAGACTAGACAATCACGTCTAGAAAAGGCATCGTCTAATCCAAAAACAAAACAATAAAAAAATAGTATTCACCGCTACTCCGTCAATTCCAAATGCTTACGTCAACTTATCCATGTTTAAAATGCCAAAATCTTATATTGACTAAAGGAAAGTCATTTTTGTGTAAATGTCAAAGAAAATCCGATCCTGCCATAAAGGCACCTGTGAGACACATTAAGTTGGTTTATAGCAAAGGTTTTATTAGTATTAGTGATAGATGTGACCCAATAAAACAGTTTCAACATATTTCCATTTTGTAAGGATTATTTTGGATGTGTATGGCGAAGTTGTATGGTTAAAAGAATAGTTGTATGGTTCATCTTATATCATGATGGAACAGTAGATTGCTTATGTAAAAAATCTTAAAGTTATTGCTTATTATTGCTTCATTGGTCCTAAAAAGATAAAAAAAATAATAAGTTTAATGATGTCCCAGATGTAGCAGGGTAGGAGGGAATAGTAATATGAAATAGTGCCAACACAATCTGACCAACTTTTAAAGCATTATGTGACCAGTTGCAGGACTCCGTTTTGCTGCCAGTGTGAAAATTAAAATATCTCATTTCCCTGAATGGGAAACAAACTCACAACCATCATGTTGGCAGACACTGTGCTGTTGCACCACAATGGCCTCATTCATGTTCAATTGTTGTTCTTCCTCATAAAGTCCTCTCTTTTATTAATATTACTTTTGTCATAGTTAATGTTTAATAATTTATGTAATTTTAATGTGTTTAAGGGGTTGTTTTAAGTATATTAATAATAATGAAGCCTTTTTTTCAAAATCTAATTTAACAATTCAAATGTTGTTAGCAGTGTTAGTAGTATTTATATAAAATTAACATATTAGTAGTGTTTGAATTTTTATATATGGACCTCTCTTTGGGTGTA
>JAEBDU010000009.1:5736256-5786613 GCA_016802625.1 Heliconius numata | reverse complement strand
TTTTAGTAAATGAATAGAGTTCTTAAAATTTTAAATAATAGGTCACATTAATATAAAAAAGTTTTTTCTAAGTAAAAAAATGTCTAATGTATCAAAAAATGCACAAAACTCTGCTACTGATGATAATTCAGATGGTTGCATAAATCCACATAAAAATTTAAAAAGGCCTGCATCTGACAGAGATGATAATGATATACCTAATAAAGTACAAGTTTCACATGCAAATATTGTTGCTGCGCACTATAATCATATAATAGAAAAAGACTTGAAAGAAAGATTTAATTCACCTATTTTTTATCTTAGAAATTTTAATAATTGGGTAAAAAGTGTACTCATTCAAGAGTATACTGACAAAATACGACAGAAAGATTATGGAAGACGTTTGAAAATATTAGATATATGTTGTGGCAAAGGAGGTGATTTAAGTAAATGGCAAAAAGCTCATGTAGATCATCTTATTTGTGCTGATATTGCAGAAGTCTCAGTAGAACAATGTAAGAGTCGATATGAAGACTTACGTCGTCGTTCTGGGCGTTTATTCACAGCTGAATTTATTGCAACGGACTGTACAAGAAATAGTTTACGTGATAAATATAATGATCCTTCAATAAAATTTGATGTAGTAAGCTGCCAATTTGGGTTGCATTACAGTTTTGAAAGTTTAAGTCAGGCTCGTTGTATGTTGTCTAATATATCAGAATGTTTAAAACCAGGTGGTTATTTCATTGGAACTACCACAGATGCATATGAAATAATTACTCGATCAAAAAAGTCACCAGATGGAACATTTGGAAACAGGATTTTCAACATTGAGCTATTTTTCAATCCTAAGGAAGATTGTCCTCTCTTTGGAGGAAAATATAATTTTCACTTAGAAGGGGTAGTGGATTGTCCTGAATTTATAGTTAATTTTGAATTATTAGAATTGCTGGCTAAAGAATATGGTTTAGAATGTGTATATAAAGCTAGTTTTGCAGAATTTTATAATGAATTTTCTGGAAAGTACAGAGATTTGTTACATAAGATTAAATGCTTTGAAAGCTATCCTGCTACTTCAGAGAAAGAGCTAATTGCAGAAGAAAAAGAATATGATCATGCAAAAAAGTATTATGAAAATATGGAAAATAAAAATGGTTCACTTGGGACAATGAGCCAGTGTGAATGGGATGTGGCCAGTGAGTAAAAAAATGTGTTATTTTTTTTAGTTTCATGCTTTATCCTGCAAATATGGACCACTTGGGTCACAGCACCACAAAAGATTAAATATGTGTGTGTTACTAAATTTTAAATAAGTAGTTTATAATTTTCAATGCTAAAAACTTAGCATTGACATAATATATTTTTTAATAATAATATCTATTTTTTTTTATTTCAGCAATATATTTAACATTTGCCTTTAAGAAATGCAAGTCAACATGGGACGTAAATGGCAAACCTGTTTTCATAACCTCAGACAAGGAGATGTCAACTGCGAAACAATAATAGTTATAAGATTTTTTTGTACATAATTAATTTACTGTGCATTTATACAAAATAAAAACTAAACAACTTAGCCACATATTTATAAGACACTGTCAGCTCAGTGGTTTATACATACGGGCCTTACAATTGTTATATTAAATGGGCCTTTTGCCTAAACCAAACAGCCTTAATGTTAAGAGTATTACTGCAAATCATTTAAAAGTATGTATCTTATATTATACAAGATAGTTGATGTTGATGATAATTTTTTTAACAGAGAAATGAAATTATAAGTATTTACTACAAAAATTAACGATAGTTTAATTCAATTAATCTTAATTTTATGGTTATCAACATAGACCTAAAATATATTAGATATGCAAATCTAATTTAGCAATGCTACTCTGATATAACGCAAACCTTTAATTTCATATAGGTACAGTCAATCTGAGTAACTGACAGATACGAGCGACATTTTACACTTAACACTATAATATCTTAAAATTTAAAACATATTGCAAGATTGTCTTTGTTTTATTAGTTCTCTCATATTTGAAATTCACATAAACCAAAGGTTTATGTGCATTTCTAAGGATTATGAGAGATATTTAAAAAATACATCATAGAAGAAAATCAGAATTTTTTAGTCTGTCATCTTCACCAAATGGGACTCTTTGACACAAAGAACCATTTATAAAAAAAAAGTCATAATTATTCTTATTAATCTAGGTAACATTGGTTCATGTTTTTATTAAATAATGAATATAACTAAAATAATTCCACAGTTTTGTCTTAAATCACAAAAAATGGAGAATCAGTCTAGTCTAGAGCGTTTGGTATGGTTGGTTGGTTCTATACAATATATCTATTTTAATCAGCATAATAAATACTTAAAAACGCGTTTAATAGAAAATTTAGGCAAATTTAAAAGAAAACAAGCCAAAATAATTCCTACAAAAAAATTGTCTTCAATTATGTAGAACCCAAACTCTTTTATACTAATTTCACTGGTATCTACTGTAGATACAATACGGGTGAAAGCGTCAGCGCTCCTTTTACAGGAACAGCGTATAGGGTAAAATATTTCAAACTCATACCTAAAGAAATTAATCAAGATACCACAACAGTTTAGACGTAGGATTTTTTTTTCATTGCACGATGTTTATCCATACCTGTATTTCTGTGAAGCAATTACGCATAGATAGTAGATACCAATAACATAATCACTTACTACTACAAAAATACAACTAAAGGTAAAATAACTTTGAACTTGATCGCCAATACCTACGACTCGATTTCGGAATGAGGTGTGTGCGGCGGTGTCGGCGGTTAACAAATGGCGTTTTATTTTACAACGTATAATTTTATTATTTATTTTGTGTGAAAAAAATTTTTGAAAAAAAAAATTGTATTAGGCTTTTAAAGAGTAGTTAAAAGTGTGGTTTCATTTAAAGTGGTGATGACGAAAACACTCTGTACATGTCTGTCTACCTTGGTACCAAAAATGCAAGACCGTTAATTTTATATACAACATAGGTTTTAACAAATGTGCTAAATTTTATTAAAAAAAAAAACAATTAAATCAGCCTTAGCTGTACCCGCACACAGCACGGTAGGCAGTGGGAACCTAGTGTTAAGACAATCCGTTCCCATTATCCGCCGAATTCTGGATGTAATAAATTCTGGAGAAAATATGACAGGTTGTGTGTTCGATTCCCACTCGAGGAAATGAAATATTGAATATTTTCATTTCTTCACTCTGGTGTCGAGGCAAGCGCGGCGTTGTTGGAAATGGGGAACGGAGTGTCTTAACACGAAGTTCCCTCTGCCTACCTTACTGTATGCGGGGTAACAACGAGACTCTAAAAAAATTCTGTGGGCATTACCTATGCTGGAACATTATCTAGATGATGTATAAAATGAGCTCAATCCAAGCTAGTAAAATATAACAATTAAAAAAATAAGTGTACATACGGTTATTATTTATATAAATTTAAAATCAGAATAGAATGATAAAATCAGAATGAAACGTCTATTCAGCGAAATTAAACTTAGTATAAGTAATATCGATACATAGTTGGTATTTTTTTATTCAGTACAAAAACTATATGAAAGAAATCGGTTTGCGTGTGGCATCCTGCGTTGTGATTCGTTAGCCTTAGCAAGTGTGCAGTCGCGAGCGCAGTCGGGGCTGGCTCGGAGGTCTGGGGATGCGGGGACGTGGCGGGGGCTCTGTGCCGTTACGTGCACGCGCGACGGCGGCGCTGCCACGAAGCGGACGTGCTTCACTCACTTCGTGCGCGAAACTCATTACCTACGTTATACGATCGCATTTCTTTCACACGAGAACAATATTCTGTACGATTGTGTGAATCGAATTGGTTTACGAGCGAAGACGATTCGACTTTGTTGATAAGTGAGCGTCTTTACAAATTGCGGAAAGTGTTGTGATACGAATGCAATACAACCTTGTGGTGCGAGAAAGCGCGTGACGTCATAGGGACCGGCCGGAGCGATCATATGTTGAACACGGATGCAGTGATGGAATGTGGCCTATTGTGGTGACGTGCAATGGTACAGTGCCTTTATTTACCTGGTCTGCTGTAGCGCCGCCGCGGCGCGAGTCCTTTACGGGAACCATGCGTAGAAAAAGATGAGCCAGGATGCGGAGAGCTTGGTAATATCACTTTTGTTTAATATCATTTTATTATTTCTCTAGCTAAATCACAATTCGTACACTTGCAATCTTGTGATAACTACACAATGATATTGCTATAACTTTTTACTTATTGCCGACTGTCTACGGCGAATGTTGAATCACTATTGACAAAATGTTTAAACTCGAAGGCGTTTTCTGTTTAAGCTATTTATAATGATGATATTGTTGACTTGGATGTATTTTATCCACGCGTTCAAGATCAGTAAATTGAAGATTACAATTTATTTTATATTTTTGAAATAATAAGAATAATATATACATAAAGTAATAAGTTATTAAAGTTTTTGCCATGTTTTATTAGAATAACACTATGTATATTATATGAACACAATAATAACATAATTATGTAAATAGACTTTTTCCTCTTTCAAAATGGTACTAGGTATTTAGTTATTTACATAATATGCGGAATTTGTAAATTTCAGAACGTAAACCTCTACAATAATAAAATACGATATCTAGCAATATTAAATAAACATATGTTAGTTTTATGATTAATAACATATCTATACAAATACAGAAAATTGTTAATAGCATAAAATCTGAAAAATAATAACATCATCAGGCACCAAACCAAATATCAACCTCAGACAGAAGTGGACTATGAGTACACTACTTGCAGATAAAATAAAGCCGTTACGTAACAAAATGTCAAGTGCTTGAATTTTATCCCAAGTGATCACAGAACTTGGTTCTTATTTAGGATGTCCCATTCTTTTGTCGGTGAACTCGAGCATTTAACTTGGCTTTCATTTCACATTTATTTTTTTGATGGGATCTTGATGACAACAACATTGCCTAATAATTTAGTCAAATAAAATTATAATTTAATTAAAGCAAGCTTTTTACAAAATAGTGTAAGTAGAAAACATCATCACGATAATCCCTTATCACAGCGACTGCCAAGTACAAATATCTAGTAAAAGTTTCAGTCATTATACTATTAATGCAATTATGCAATAACAACGGTGTACGCTTTTTGATCTAACATAAACACCACACTTTTTATTAAAAAAAATCATAATAGTCCACCTCAATAGAGCCTAATAGAAAAATATATATACAAAAACAGACATTGGCTTCTAGCGGTCTTATGGCCGTATCGAAGAGTAATTTGCTCTAACAATATAGCAACTAACTAAAAAATTGAGGATGACAAAACATTTTCAAAATTTGACAGATATTGGATCTCTTTTCATGTAACTTTTTTCTTTTTCATTTATTGACCTGAGATGGCAATACTCATTTTCAGATAGGTACATTGACGGAATCCTACAACTCGTCGATCTATTAACTGTTCAATTTGTACATAAAAATACTAAAAATATATGTTTATAAAGCATTAAATATAAAGTTATAGTACAATAGCTATTAAGATTGAATTGCGCCACTTTTTAAGTTATTCCGAGAAAATCTAATGTTGAAACAATTCGTGGGACCTGCGTGTTGCTCCACGGTACTCAATCATCGAATAATACCTTGTAGCTACTGGTTAAGTCAATTGTATACAAAAATATGAAATATAGTCCTAATAGGATTTTTAAATGCATGCAAAAAATGCAATTTGCCATATACCTATCCTTACTTGTTTTTAAAATAGAAGAATTTTAAAAACAACGAATAGTTAGGCTATTTGTCGATTAAAGGCGTTTTACATTTTATTTTCTATTTCTATAATTGTAAATAATTTCAACTTAAAATTTTAAAAAATGTTATTTTTTTTGTGTCAAATCTATATCGCCCCCTTACAATGTGTATAAATTATAAGTATTAATTATAGGGCTGTTCTGCTGTGTGGGAAAAAATTGAACTGATTTATATTTCATATTTGTAAATCTTAAATCCAAATAATAGCGTAGTCAAAAACTAGGGGTCTTCGCCCCTCGCCTCACTTGCTCTATGAATACAATGAAAAACTCATTGACGTACAATATTTGCACTCTAGTAGAGTACTAAAAATCACTTTCACTAAAGACGAGGCTATTAGGACTGAATCATAGACACAAAACATAAAAAAAAACACTAACTTTGCATATATTTTGGAAGTAAATGTTTCTTCTTAGTAGATGTTTATGTCATAGTGTAATGCAAAGTATTTGACTAAAATTCTATGTGATATTAATTGAACACAGTCCATATTTTAAAACAAAGTTTGTCACCATTTTATTGAAACAATCATCAAGTGATCTAATCTTACAACTTTAACAAGATTTCTTATTAAAAAAAATATTTCGTATGAAACAAAATATAATACACAATTTAACTATTTATAAAAATAGAAATTTAAAACACAAAATTCACACGCACAAGTCATTTTCGTAGGGAACTTCGAAACGTTATATAATTCGAGAACACATTTTTGTGTAGAAAGTATAAGTGAATGGAATAGACCTTCAATATTTGCCGCGCACGCACCGCGACTTAAATCTTGAATTAATAATGTTATAACGACAAACTGTTTTACGCCTCTATGATTATGTAAACGGCGATGATAAAAAAAATGAAAGTTTTATTGTAGTACTAGTGAGTTAAATTGCACTATAGTATTACATTTATTTTAAAATAAATATTTTTAATGGCTGTTTCTAAGTGCGTATTGGTTGTTTTTATATAATTGGATTAGTTAATTTTGGCAGGTAGTTAAATTAATTTTATTAATGTAAATGTATATTAAAGCAATAAAGAATATCGCTTTTTATTGGGCCCCCACAATTGTATCTAAAATTGAGTTAATTTGGTATTTATTGCTTATAGTAAATAAAAATACTTCTACTTCCCTATTTTCAAATTTTTATGTTTGATAGGGCAATTTTTTTTATGGAATTATAGTTTTATTTCATTCCTCTTCTGTAATATCAACGTTTCGCTTCCATATAACAGCGTCATTACTAGGCCCGGCACTGTGAACTATTAAAAGGGCAGTTACACCATTAACTCTCTCTTAGCATAGTTTTATTTCTTAAAATAGTAAAATTATTTTTAACATTCATATCAAAGTTTTCAAAATCCTAATCTGTATTTTTAATTTCACAAGACCATAGCCGCCATGATATAACTAACGTCTGACGTCTTGTAAGCAAAGTGTTCAACGTAAAGTTTTTTTCGTTGGTAATTTTATCTCATTTAATTTTATCATTAAATAATTTAATGAAAAATCAAATGTCTGATAATGTAAGCTTTTCAAGAGATCTGTTTATGTAAGAAATTCAAGAAAAAAAAAATTGAAAATTGAAAAAAAAATATAATTATAGATTGAATTTTAAATAGTTATTACTAGAGATGCGCCGAATATTCGTTTGGTATTCGGTATTCGGTGTATTCGGCATGTTTTTCAATACTCAATATTCGGCCGAATTATTCGGCTATGGCGCCGAATATATTCGGTTCGAGTATTTTTATTTACTTATCTGCACGATACAGTAGAAATTAAATATAAAACGTCTTATGTAAGATTTAAGTTATTATTATAAGTCAAATGAGTAAAATTTGTGTTTTTCAGTGCTGATACCAAAAATATATTGAACGCCCCTCGTAGATCAGAAAGAAACGTACATGTCTATGGCTCCTAAGTATAAGGGCCAAAGTGCGAAATCACAACTTTACAGGAGAGGCTCCCAAAGTTAAAATTTGCTATAATTTTATTTTGGTAAATCTAAAGAAAACAAAACTTTGCTTATCAGCTAAAACACCTATACTCTTTATATATACAGTAATATTTTATTTATATTTATCTTAATTTTTTTTACTGCATAATAGCCCTTATACGTTAGATTTTGTTATATTTATTCTTTTCTAAAAACACTCTAAAAAGGCCAATTTACCTCTTTGTCCGTTCTATCTCATAATTCGTGAAAAAGAGACATGTTTTGTTATTTATCTTATGATGAACACAATAAGCACAATAATAAGCTTTTGCAGTGAACATACTGCAATCAATGCTCTGTTTAGCGTAGCTGCGTAGCTGTCAAACTGGCTGATTGGCCCTAAACATAATAAATTTGTCATAGTTTCAGCTCACAATTTTCTGGAGCAGAAAATCTCATTCGAAATAGAGGGTCCAACAATGTTGATAGGCAGTTTCTAGTACATTTGGATAATTTTTAAAATTTCATGGTTTCGGGGGGCGGTGAGGTAAGGCCCGCTCGTTATCTAGCCGGCGATGACAGGTGGCATACATGGTCAAACCTGTTTACGCGACAAAATAACAAAGAAATCGTAAACCGAATAATTCGGCCGAATATCCGGTTCGGTAAAGTTTAAACCGAATAGTATTCGGTATTCGGTTATTCGGTCAAACCACCATTCGGCGCATCTCTAGTTATTACATATTGACTGGCTCTTAACTTCTGGTTCTCCTTTTTTGTTTGAAATACATATATAATCATTTTTAATTTATTAATATTTTAATATGTGAAGTGGAGGACGGAGCTGCAAATAGCTACGTGGAACGTTATAGGAGGGATGGTGCCCTTGTGCTCTCTTCCTTTTGTTATAACTAACGACATTGAGCATTAGAGGGCGTATCTCTCTCTCCACTCCATCGTGGACATTTGTAATGAAGAGGGAGATAGGAAGCGATCTTAGCTTATCTTTGAAACAGGTTTGAATAATAGTACCCCAAGCGATGAGATGATGTAGAGATTTTAATAACCTTCTGATGGCAAATATCTTATTGAAAAGATATTTTCTGATGGCTTAATATAAAATTCATATGTTCTTAATAGTGTTACCTCTGAATAGATTTTGGACACAACTATAAAAGATTTTAATCGCTATACATATCACGAGCCAGAGCATTACGATACTTCTTCTACTACATTGTAAAGCAAAATTTCTTTAGAATTATTAGCCGTAGCAAAGTGTTAATAAAAATATAGTTACGACTAAAAAAATGAAGAGTATTTAGTCCTTATCTATGACAGTATGAGTATACTAGCGGCTTCCTTCTGAAAGTGTTATAAGGGAAATATTACAACGTACAGCACACAGCACACTCACTGTAGACTAAGTATTGATTAAAATGATCTTACGAGGTGGATAAGATCACGTCACGGCTTATCATCAGTGTCTCTGTCTCGATATATTACATTATTATACCGACGTAGTAGTAATGTGACATCATTGATGACTCGGAAAAGCCTTATTGTGCACATGCGTATATTCCATGTCGCTTCGACGCCGTGCGACAGAGAGCGAACTACGAGCCGTCGGAACAGTGTCAAACCGCAGACGTCGCGCACCGGCCGGCGGGCATGGTCTACGGGAGGCTTTAGTTGTGAAATAAATTATATAAAACGCGGTTTTCTGGTAATCATGATATAAAAATTGTATATTAAACAAATTTATTTTAGAATAACGAATTGAGAAACATTTTTAAGTGCGTTTAAGTGATATCGTATAAGTAAATCTAATTGTGATTGTGGGATTGTTTTCATACGTTGTTAGTTAAACGACAATTTTATAAAAATATTTAGTGTATTATCCCAATAGGCCAATGCCAAGTTTAAAAAGTGTTCACAATCTTGTCAGAAAAGTGTCAACAATCAGAGTGATAAATGTTCAGGTATTACCGGTTTACATACGTCGCGTTGCTAACACAACACTGCTAGACAGGGTTCGTTTGTAAAACCAATTTGAACATCTTAATATGTTTTTGCGTAATCAAAATCTTTATTTGCTTAAAATACAAAATTGAATATCAAAATTACGTAAAATATTTAATATTCAAATGTTCGATTTTCTATCTAATTAGGTAGTAGTGGAGTCAACATTGAATAATGAATGTGCAAAATATAATGTTAACTTAAAATATTTAAACTGGGCATAACAGTTTTATATGTGTATTCGTCAAATAAATCTATTTATATATTGGAAAAAGGAAAAAAAAAACACAAACTAGATTATACCTTACATAGCGAATAATTTGTTGCCTAAATCTATTTAATCGTATAAAATTTGTTGAAGATGCATGCATAAGATTTAGGAAGAATACGGGCGTAAACAAAAAAATACTCACCTGACAAATGGCCTGCACCACCTGTCCGAACGTTGTAACTTTACTAAATGAACTGTTTTATAATGCATTACGATCCAAAATTGTTTGACAGTTATTTGGGACAGTTAAATTATATGCATCTGTCACGCCAGGTGGGTCTTTATCTGTTAAAAATATGTTACTCAAATTTAACTTTGTTTTCGTTTGAAGCGCATATGTAATATATATTTTTTTATTGTAAGAAATCAATTAAAGGTTACCAAAAATTTAATCTTCATTTTCTTTTTTTTTTTTTATATATATAATTAAAATAATTTTATATTGAATAGTATTCTGTTATTTCATTTTCTGTTCTGTTCTTCTTCTATGTTAAACACATACTGTACTGTCTGACTATCAGATCGATAGACAAATTAGAACAGATGATATAGGATTAGGAGGATAGAGGACGTCATTATCAAATATTTGTACCACATACATATACATAATTATAATGGACTGAAATTTTAGGGTTTTCGAAATATTGGGCTATACTTAGATCATTTAATTTTTTTCCAAATATTATATTTAAATAAAAAAAAGTTTGAGAACAATAGTTTTGTATGTTTTTTCACCACCTGTTAGTGTTGGGAAGGGAACCTAGTGCTAAGACACTCTGTTCTCCATTATTAGCCGAATTCTGGAAATCAACACCGCACTTTGCCTCAACTTAAGCCAGAGTCAAACGAAGCGAGATTCCAAAGCAAAGAAATGAAAATATAAATAAAAAAAAATTAAAAATTAATATTTAATTTTCGCGAGTGGGAATAAAACCTACAACCAGTCGGGTTTACAGTCACATACTTGTGCCCCTGCGCCAGGACTGGCCCCTAATATAAATATCATATATCTTATAATTGACACTATATAATATACGCATTCATGAGCCAGGAATATCAAGCAATGAAAAGAAATTAACAATAATATATTTATAGTAAGACGATTTGTTACACTTCATTGCAAAATCTATACAAACATATATACATGTGTATTTAATTCGATTAGAATTACGAAACTAAATAGATAAGTCCGTATAAGACGCAAGGTAACTCGTATACACTGCACCGCTCCCTTCCTCAATTGCCCAATTTCCTCTTTTAGATGTCGACCCACTTCTTGTTATTTGGATATTTCTGCAAATATTTTTTTACCTTTTTATTATTATTCGAATACACAATTCATTATTCAATGCAGAACTGTTATCTGATATCTTATAGTGTTGTGTAAATCCTATGCGGTTATGATTAAAGAGACAAGCTAGTAGCTCTTCAATGAGGATATCCCCTTTATTGTAACTGTGCGCATGCACGTAGTACCTAAGTATGTATTTACGTGTTAATATATTTTATTTCTGAATAATGATTTAGTCATCTAATTACAAAACTTAAATTTATATTAGTTAGTCTGTTAAATATAAAGCAGTTTTTATTCATTTAAATGGCTAACCTTGGTGTGATTGCTTTACTCGAGTGTAGGTTATCAAACTATGATAGTCTATCATCTTAAACTTCAAAACGTGGTATTTCCAACCTTATCACCGACTCTTGGCCTAGACCTTGTAGTTTGGAGTTGTATCTTTTTTACAATACTTATTACGTTAAATAAATTAAGCTCTTTATTGTCTTAAAACATGTAAAGTTTATTCAATATTAACTTTTTCAAACAACTAAAAAACAAGAAACTGCAATGATTATTCTTCGTATAATGTGAGAAAATAATTAAAATCGCTATACAATTCAGATAATTAACAAAATATCTATATGATTTAAAACACGTTTTAAACTTGGCTGCGGTATTCCGGTTATTATAGTTAGCAATCAAGTGAGAAATATTGGAATATGATGTGTCACACTGTTCTCGAGACGATTAGTCCGCGTTAGTGAGTTAAGCGATGTTGGTCCGGGGGTGTACGGGGGGAGAGTTCCGACACTCGCTGGCGGAGCGCACCAAGGCGCTGGCGGCCAAGTGCCACGCGCTGCGCTCGCCAGCCCACCAGCGCGATTCTCGCAGCCTGGACCGCAGACGCACCAGAAATCGCAAGTCGCAAACGCGATGGTACGTCAAGGTTAGTTGCGATCCTGGTCAAAAGCTATTATTATTACAATGATTAACTTTTAATTTAAATTATAGTGAAATATTACATATATGTAATTATGTCTAACATGTTTACTTCTGTATTTACTATTATTTGTGTCAATAAAGGAAATTGATGTATCATATCCATCCATATCACATGAGGATGAATCAATGCCATTTGTGCTTACAATTTTAATGTTCAATTTATTTATAATTTAATTGAAAGAGATTATAAGACCGTTAATGCCATGTAATTAGAAAGATTTGGCAATTTATACAGGGTGGAAGAGGTTGCGCTTCTTTAACTGAAACTGCATATAGGGTAAAATATTTCAAACCCAGAATTAAAAAAAATAATCAAGGTACCTCAATGGTTTGGACGTAGGATTTTTTTTTCATTTCACGATTTTTATCCATACCTGTATGTCGTGTCACGCACACATACGTATGCGACGTTGCCGCTTTGACAGGTAAGTGTGTGCGTGCCTATGTTATACTTTACAAATGGCGTTTTATTTTAAAACGATAATTTTATTATTTATTTTGTTTGAAAAAAAAACTTTTTCATTTTTGAGAATTATTTTTTTTCCGAATTATATTAGGCTTTTATAGAGTAGTTAAAGCTGTGGTTTCATTTAAAGTGGCGCTGACAATTCCACCCTGTATATGACAGTGTTTTTGCAATGTAATAATTCATATTTACTATTTTCCTATATTTTTTAATTGGAAATAACAAATAATCGATAATCTCTTTATATATCACCAGCATATTTATTTAATAAATGCACATTTGCCGATTGTTGGACGCGTCCTAAAGGTATCTTCTATACTGTTAACAATGCAGGTCAAGGCTTTAAATAATGTATACGTTTAACCATTTGTAACTTTAAGAATGTCTACCATAAATCACAAGGTTCGCATTTACACACTCTCACAATGCAATACGATATCTAATTAATAATTATATTACGTATATTATTTAAAAAATAATATAAGTAATATAATTAAGCATTGTAATTATACTTTAATACATAAAAATCCTGAAGGACAGTGAAAAGTGATTTAGCAATTAGTGGCCTCTGCAGGTAGAGCGACTAAGTGGGATAGGTCGCGTTCCTCTAGACATGAGGTCGTGCTCAAGAGCCGCAGTCTACGGCACGCCGCTACTGACTTGAGAGCCTGCCGACATCATTAATTACTTACTTAATATCTTTATAGCGATTAAGAAAACATTAGTTACTTTTGCAAATTAATACCTCTAAAAATATATTTCAAAAATGTTTATCTTAGTAATTTATGTTATTCATATTTATTTCATCTAAAATAAATAAATTATATTTTAGTCTATTCTTTATATACTTCTGGGGCTGTGTATATTATGGGAATATGTATAAATAATGGATGCTTAGTTTTTAACGTTCATGATTCAACATTTCAATACTGTTTTCATTTTGTGTCTTAAACTTTTATAAAATCCGCGTTTCATAGATAAATAGTACTAAATTTACGCAGCACTAACTTGTATATAAAATTAGAAAAAATGTTTTTTATCAAGAGCACTCTTTAAACAATGAAGTAGACATTGTAAACATTTTCGTTGTTCTAAAGACAACGTATGAATCATCGTGCCGTGTCATCCGTGAAACAAGGTAGATTCCTACTAATTACGTACCGCAATTACTGTGTCAGACACAGTGGTTTAAAGGAAATACATATGATATATGTTCAATGAACATAGATTTATTATAATATTACCATAAATATTTAAAACAAAAAATATAACCTTGTATTAATCTAATTACAAACATTAAATGCATAATAAGATTATGATTAGAGGCCAGACGTGGCGCAGGGGCAGAAGCGTAAACTGTAAACGCTTGTAGGTTCGATTTCGACTCGAGGAAATGAAATATTTTCGCTTCTCTACTCTGGTGTCAAGGCAAAGCGCGGCGTTGAGTTCCGCCGTTCAACACGCAGTGCCTCCAGAATTCAGCGAAAAGTAGGATGTCTTAACACTAGGGTCCCCCTGCCTATCCTGCTACTTGCGGGGTACAGCGTGAAGCTGAAAAAAAATGAGTAGATATACTGTTGGGTACTAGTTATTACAAGCAACTGACGTTTCTAAGTAAGTTCTACTGTCAACGACGTTAGTCACTTTGGTATTTACGTATTTTGGTATTACGAGCAATTAAAGGACTTGACTTAAATGCAGAAACATATAATAATTAAATTAATAAGCCTGCATTGTTTATTGTCTTAGAATGAACTTGACGTTACGGTTATTCCTATACACGGGACGACGATCTCCGCGCTATCGATTGCGAGTGTGGAGGGCGACGACCTCAGTCCAGCTTCTGCTCAGCTGATTTTATTGTTTGCACCAAAACTTTATGCTGTGCAATCTATGGCTAGTTTTTATATATATACAATTTAAAAAATCGTAAATTATTTATTATATTGAAATAAAATCTAACAAAGATAATAACTAAATATTGGTTTTTAATAAACTACTTAGCTTATTTTAATAGAACTCTGTCTATAACTTATTATAGTAAGGTTAATGTGTAATTTATCTTTATTGTATTAACTTTTTTACTTAAAAACAATATTAGATTTTATTAGCAATTTAACTGTGTTTTCTTTAGCTTTTTATTTTATAAGCCAACATTTAAATGTAAACTGTGTAGTTAGCGAGAAAGCGGATTACTAGATTTCCTCGTCGCGTCAAGTATTAAGTATTAACTTGTTATGGTAGTTGGTTAGTTACCGAGTAGCAGTTAGTGAAATCGTGTTGCTACCTTTAATGATATCTATGGAGATAAATGTTTTGAAATAAATATTTATTGTAACACAAATTCATAATAGTTAATTATCAAAACTGCATGAGCTAATTATTTAAAAGGTAATTATTTAAAAAGGCGAGGCCATTGTGGTCGAATTCGAAAGAGCTCTTAGCACGTTTCCCCTGCACACCTCGTTGTATGGGAAATGCTTAAAGACAAGAAAATCTTAACGCCATTGGAAAATATTTTTTAAATTAGCTTATGTTTTGTAAATTATTTTAAACGTTAGTGGGAAGCTACTGCCTTTAATTACTGCAACACAATATTTCATACACTAATAAAGATATCAGTATAAGCATTGCATATTTGATTGTCGTCAAAAGTAAGGTCATGTCAGTTTAACGTCGTCGCTAACTCACCACGCAGGGCTCGTCGAGCTGACCGAGCGCGTCGGTCACGCTTGCGACCACTTGAGTGCCTACAGTCTACACTATCACCAGATTGTATGGTAATATAAATATTGTAATATCGATCTGTAAATTGATTGCAATGGCAATGCTATTAAAAGTGTTTAATTATAATAATGTCTTATCGTAAAAATAATTAACTAACAGTAGTATATGTATACTACAAACTACCTACTAACTTTAGACTTAATTTGGATACAATAAAAAACAAACATCATAATGTTACAGCAAAAATCGGTATATTCAATAATTATAAAATTATAATATGTGACGTATTTTGTATAAATATTTTCATTTTTATATTTTTATTCTTGTTGCTTAAAATTGATGTGTCAACATTATTTTTAAGAAAACCTGTTCAAATGTTCTTATCTTATAGATATTCTTATTTTTATCATTTATTTATTTATTCATGACTATTTTATCTTCGCATAGCAAATATTTATATCAGTGAGTCAGATAAATGATCATAGATTTAAAAAAAGTCATAGCTAATAGCAATTGTTCTTTTATTACTTCTTGTTAAATTATAACAAAACTAGCGACCCTCTTGCGGCTTCGCCCGCTTTTACTACTGGATTATTCATATAATGTATGTTTGCAAAGCACTTAAGATAATGTGAAAAATAATTAAACCCTAATGCAACCCGCATTTTCGTAGTTTCAATAAGGATTTTCCAATTGTTTTACACAGCAAGGATTTTTTAGTAGGTACCGTAATTTTAAATCTGTGCTACTAATCTTTTCAAGTACTTATTAAAATATATTCAAATGACTATTTTTAGATAGCTAAATGACTATTTTTAAACGGAATTATAAATAAAAACCTACCTACTAATAACTACTACAAAAATATGAAACCAAATATAACGCGCTGAAATAATACATTCAACTCCAATTATCCAATACGTGCAAACGCATCTAAATCTTCGTTGCTATAGAGACAGGCGGGTTTTTTTTTTCTTGTGGTTAATGCTGAAGAGGGTATTCTATCCCTGATGAAAAGCAAGCACTACGTGGCTGCCTGTGAGGAAAATTAAATAGAATGCATCGGCCGGGAATCGAACCCGGGTCGCCCGCGTGGCAGGCGAGCATTCTACCACTAAACCACCGATGCGTGTAAGGCAGGCGGGCGCGGCGGACGCATGGCGAGTGGCGAGCCGAGCAAGGATTTTTTGATATTGTAACATGAACTTCTAAAGTACTTATTAAAATGAAAAACAGTAAAAGACAGTTTTGATCTACATTAAATGGCCAGCGTAACTAATATACTTATTTATATGCTGAGAGTAAGGGATAAGTGAAACTTGAGTAACATACAGCTGATGTGTCAACCGCGGGATGTGTCAACAATTAAATGCGTTTTTCTGTAAAACTATTCTCAATTTCGAAATAGTGTAAAAAGCAAATATTATCTTCGTTTAACATAGAAAATTAATAAAGTATTTTAAAGGATAAGGATTAATACCATTATGGAAAAATATCCCTCACAATAAAAAATATATTGAAATTATTATTTTTAGACAGAAAAATTATCACTACACGTTATTCTTAAAAGATACGAATATGCCGTCGCTGACTTTTTTATAGATCTTATTAAGAGGAACAATACTCCAGTACATTTTATTCATGTAGTACTTACCATGAAAGCAGCGCATGCGCGAAAGTGTCTCAACGGGTAGGACTTTATACACATTTATCGTATTTATGTTAATTTACATAAGAATGTACAAATAATAAACTATATATAAACCTTCTATGAAAAATACTCGACCTAATGGTGAAAACCGCATCAAAATCCGTTGGGTGGTTTAGAAGAAAAAGTGTTAGAAACAACAGACAGACACGAAAAGCGACTTTGTTTTATAAGATATAGGATATCATAAAAATAATATATATTCAATTACTCTTTATTATATTTAAGAAAGACGATGATTTATGTGAAACAGAGAACATTTTATTTGGTTATTTCCAACATGGCGAATGTGCAAACTTTCATTGCAAACCACTAAAGCAATTTCGTTCAGTAACTGCGACAGCGGGCGCTTATAAACGTTGTTATGGAGGAACGGGGTGTTATGGGTGGAGACTGCCATTCGTAGAATCTGCTTTTTATAGAACTACAGTACCGCTTTTATTACTGATCGATATTCATCCTTGTCATGGAAAGCTCCCAATAGCTATTGACCTTTAAATTAACCTTTAAACAGGTTTCATTTTATAAATAGTTATAAAGGAAAAAGGCTTTCACGTGGTTGGTTCAGAAATACCTTATATAATATTTTGTATTTGTACGTACTTGACTATAGATAAAATTTGAGTAGGTATATGTAATAGAAGCAAATTGAGTTAATTCGACCTTGTTTTCAGTATACTAATTAAAAAAATTATTAAGCGTGACATGCCATAATAGGTAGTTATTATTACAGTATACTTACTAACTCTAGCTACCTAACTGAGTGAATGATATTTTAGCTTTGAAACTGCTATATTGATGTTTCGTTACACTCGAGATTTCGTGTTTACAATAAGAAGATATTTAGCAATAACTTCTATAACATAAAATTATAAACAGAACTGTTTATGGGCAGCTGCACGCCGTACCCTGCTGTAAGCAGAGAGAACCTAGTGTGGAAAAAGGAATAAGACACTTCGTTCCCCATTGTGCATCGTATTCTGGAGACATTGCGTGTTGAGTAGCAGAACTCATCGCCGGTGCTTCGACACCAGAGCTAAATGAAAAATTAAATATTTAATTTCCTCGAGTCGAACCCCTCGATTTGTACCCCTGCGCCACGACTGGCCTTGTTTATGAACTGTATTTGACAATGCAGGTGACTAGACTATCGTCTGTATTTAATGTCCATCAATGTCGTCAAAGGCCGCGGTAGGTACGGGGTTTCCGCGTCGCTATTGTGACATTCGCCGGCGTGTAGTTTGCTCGATATAAATGAAGTTGACCTTGCTATAATTTGCTAACTGCTATCGTGCTCTGCTGTTTATAATGGTAATTATAACAGTCTATATCGGTTTTGGATACTTAGTCTGACAGCTGTCAGCTGTCATTTATAATTTTATATTACTAGTATTTTTTTTTGAGGACGTTGTGGCAAAGAGGCACAAGGGGTTACTGTATCGAGACGGTTGTAGATTCGATCTCCTCTCGAGGGGTTGAATAATTATTTATTAATATTCCCATTTCTTCGTTCTGGCACCAAGGCAAAAACCCAGCGCTGAGTTCTGCTACTCAACACGCAATACTTAGAAAAATTCAGCGGAAAGTGGGGAACGGGGAGTCTTAACACTAAATTACCTCTGCCTGCTATGCGGGGGATACAGCGTAAAGCTGTTTTTTTTTATGTTTCCTATATCCATGTATTATATAGGTTATATGGAATTTGTAACTGGAAAAAACTTTCGCGTATAACTGTTTAAGTATTAAAACCAGTTGCAAAAGTTGTTAGAAAGTTTTGATGATAAAGCTTGATTTTATGTTGTTTTGCTTCATTGAATAATTAATTATTAATTTATTCAATATTAGCGACGCAAAATCTTTGGTTATACATTTGAAGAGCAAGGTGTTATAATTAAAAATTTCTGACGAAAAAATTAATGTACGTAAATAGATTGCTTGAAATGTGATTAAGTGTTACTTCTTTCACGTGAAAATAATTAAAATTATATTGTCATATTTTTAGAAACTACAAACTAGCGTATATTTAAGAATCACTCTTAAAAATATAACTATACAAATTACAGCATCGACTGACGATACAAAAGTGGAATAGTATGTCGATTGCTTTAATCAATTAGATATGGTGGGATTGTTGGAGTTCATAATTAGTCGAAGCAATATAAATGCAACTGGCATATATCTATACATAGTTCTTTTTGTATTCAGGTACAATAGATAATAAATATACTTAGGTACTTAAATAAAAAAACTAATATATGTATTTATTTATTATTATTGGTTAATATTTTAATATTAATAATTTATTTACGACATGAGTGTCAGAAATTCGTCGTATTTAAACAGAAAACTAAAATATATTTCTAACATTCCTGTGTGAGAGTCGATCTCACAGTTATAAGGAACTACTTGGGAATTAAATGTAAGATACACTTCTCAGTTAAGCATAGCGTCATTTGCTGATTCCGCTCATACTCAGTTATATAAAAATAAATAATTAGGCTACATTTAATTGGGCTAATACTATTTTTTTTTGCAACTAGGTCGTGAAATGATACAAATAAAGCTATTTTTGATGAAAACGGAAACAAGAAGGAAATTAACCGGTGCGCGGAGAGGCTACACAGCTGCGGCCGGCCCCATTTCATACTCGACCCGTTTCTCTTTTGACGAATGTACTAGGTCAGCTATCACGTACATGAGGTGTACAAACACTTTTCATGTTGTTTCGGGGTGCAAATGCTATTTCAAATTTATGTTTGTAAACGCGACAGGTTGTAGGTTCGATTTTATATCTTCATAACTTCGCTTTGGTGTCCAGTTGACTTCCGCCTCTCAATACGGCTCCAGAATTCGTTCGATTCAAAGACTGGGGAGCGGAGGGTCTTAAAATAAGGCTCCCTCTGTCTACCCTGTTATATGCGGGATACAGCGTGAAGCTGAAAAATAGGAAAAAAGAGGAATGCGCGTTTATTTTTATTTCCCGCTTTAGTGGTTTACAAATTTGTTAGTAGCATTAAGCGTATCGTAATTCCATCTTGCATTGGAACACGATATTTTAAAGTCTAAATATGTAAGCTATTATATTCAAACTCTTTGTTCTTATGCAAGTAGCAAAAAAATGATAACGATCGTCCGATATGATTACACTAAAACGTGGATAAATATTTACGCAAAAAGTATATATAAGTACATATAATACATCATATTTATATAATATGGTATGTAATTAGTATATGTATGTTAAAAAAATGTCTTAGTAATATATATTTATGTAGATAGATAAGTAATGTATAAGATTTTCTTAAGTATGACGGAATGATGATTTAATACACGCACACTAGCTTTGTTTCCTTTCATAGTCATGGTTGCCACCTTCGAGGTGCAAGCGTCATTCATGTGTTCCATCGGAGTTTTTCACGCGATCTCTCCACTAGAGAGCAGTCGTCTGCGTTCACGCTGAGCGTCGCGCCGCGCTACCATACTTATGTGCTCGATTTCTTATTTCCAAAGTATTTATAAACAAAGTTGGATTTTAAAGAATGTTATAGTGTATATGTTATTTAAAAAACAAATGTTGAAAGTGTTTGTAGTATTACGTTTAAAGTGTTATTGTAATAACGATTAATGGAATTTACGATATATATATATATATACCTTACAGATTGAGTTATATAAGAGTGTAAATGTTTATTCTAATAGTAACGAATGGACACTATTGATGAAAATAAGAAATGAATGATAAAGTTACCTAGGAAATAAAGTGTGCCGGCTAGTTTCAGCAAGTGTGCCACGCGAGTACGATTTCACCCGCGTCACGCACGTTCGTGCCCGCGAAGCAGTTTACTTAGTAGACGTTTGAACCAAATAGAATGAGATTAGCATGAACAGCTATAGATATTGTATGATAGTGATGTGGTGTGTGATAGTGAAAGTGATGGCGATGCCCGCGCTCAGCTGAGCGGTGAGCGCTGACGTCGCGTGACGTCGCGCCATGGGCCATGTGGAGGATATGCGGCGTCAGTAAGGCTCAGCCTGTGCTATTCTCCAGTGGCTTTGATGATGATTATGTAAGGATTGGGATTGAATCACATAATATAACTACTTACTTTACTTACATATTCAACACTCGTTAATGGCATGTGGGACATATTTTTATTATTTGTTATAGATAAGTGGGGATTTTATAAAGATTTTACCATTCAGAAAGTAAATTAATGGAACTATAGGTATATAGCTCAACGTTTATCTGTTAATTTTTAAGTATATATTTTAAGGCTGTCATGGCGCAGTGGCACAAGCTTGCCGCTTGTAAACGCGATGTTTGTGGGTTTGTTACCCATTCAGGGAATGATTATAATTCATACTGACTAATATTTTAATTTCTTCCCTTATTCGACAAGCAATGCCTCAAAAATTCAGCAGAAAGTGGGGAACGGGGTGGCTTAATACTAGGTACCTTCGGCCTGCAGCGTGAACCTTTACAAGTATACAAGCCTTGATGAATACTAATAATTATGACTTAAGTGGTATTTAGCAACTGATAATGTGTTCCAGCAGCCGACATGGCGATTGTGGGGCGAAGAGCGGGTGGACGGTGCAATATTTACAGTCTACCTCAAGAAGGTGCGCTACCATCGGCCGACGCGCTCTGCTTCTAGTGTGAGTTTCTTTAATCCATCATATACCTATTACGAAATATTAATACTGAAAATTAAAACATAATTAAAAAAAACTTTGCTCCTTAACTTTTAGAAAGCGTGAGATACGTGGTTAGTAGAAATTCTGTAATAGCCGGCTTTAAGCCACTTGAGACACTACTAAGATGGGCATTACACTAAGTGCTCAGACTGCCTTTTATGTCTGATTGTCGTAAAGCAATTTCGTTTTAATTATAAATGTCTAAAATGTTTTTAATTATATAAATGTATTAAGTAAGTAATTGAATTTAATAGTGTATTGAATTTAATAGTGTTGATGCTTACTAGGAATGTGTTTTGTTTATTAAATCGATTTTACTCATATCTTACGATATTAGATATTTTTGAGTTACTGTACGACAATTTCAACTAGCGTTTTACTAACTTCTGATTGCTTAATTTGTAGTGAAAAGAATAATCATGAATAGATAGATGACATTAATATGGAATTAATATTTAAAAGATATTAAATTCAAAAATAAAAAAATAAAATAATCGCCTACAACTCATTTAGAATTAGCGGAAAATATTTATGACTAACTGCATGGCTACTTAATGGTAAAATAGTTGAATAACGTCGATGATTCAGTTAATTTCGATAACATTGTTTGTGGTTATAATGTTGGCTATAGTCATATTCGAATTAAAACTACTACTGTGTTTTTCTTATCTGTGGAACTAATATCAAAAACAATGCAGTGGTTAAGGAAATATAAAAAGCCGATTCGAATTGTTTTTATTTATTATTATTACATTTGTTATTGGAAATCATTTGTAATAATATTATAATATTTGTAAGAATATACATATTGTGTGTATCATGTTATTCTTCTTCTAAATAAAATATAATGAAAGTATTATAAACGGGATTAATTTAATTAAATTAATTTAACGGGATAAATAAACGTATTTGCATGATCTTTATACATTTTTTTAAAACATATGTTTATAGTATAATTACGCATAAAGTGTATGTAATTGTTCTGTTATTCTCGAAACGATTTAGCAGATGGATCTCCGACTAAATGTAGTACCTACATACAAACGAGATTCTCTTTTGAACTTTGATAACTGCAATATCATTTAAAATGCAATATTAAATTGCGTTATATCTTTAAACTCGTAATTCAGTCCATTGAGTCTTTTTGTAGACTATAAGTACATACTCTATATAATAGAGGCATTACTAATATTTCCTTTTATGCTCCACTAAAGCGTAAAGTTTATGAAAACAAATAGGTACGACAATAGATTTAAGGGAAATGTAGAAATGACTATATTCTTATACTTACTTAAGCATGAAGATAATTTATATTTGCCATTTTTTATTTTATGCAAATAAAATAATTTAAAAATGTTACTACGATATTTTATATCCATTCAGTAATGTACATTAAACGTGGTGCTCTTTTACGAGATAAATGGAAAATGAGTACTGAACCAGACCCAGAGGTCAATATTAGGGCGAATGCCACCTATTACGGTTAGTCTCAGTATAATTAATATCAAAGTATTAGTATGTAGTTAAAATTAAAAGAGATTATTATAACTAAACGATGCACGAAGTAAACATGATTAATATTATATACGGTTACTAATCTTTGAAAGTTGAAATTTTTGTAAGCTGTTTATAATTGAACACATGTATATAATTTATTGTTTATAAACTTGGCTTTAGATTGTAATTTTTAATGTAAATTAATTATTTATTTAATAAACAAATACTTATAATATTTTATAAATTAAATTTCAGGAATCCGATGATGAGATTTCTCACTTAGAGTGGGAAACGGTGCGTGTGCGTTTTGTAAAAGCGGGGACAGTAGAGAGGCTGGTAGAGGCCCTAGCTACCGACGATGGCGAGCTTGAGTCCACTTATGTCAACGTGTTCCTTGCTACGTATCGGTAAGTGTCACTTGTTCATTAAACTAGATGCATGCACGAAGCTCTTGATAAGAAAAGATATTTTTTGCATACAAAAGTGCAGAAAAGTATTCGATATTTGTAGCTTTTTGTCTTAGTGGATAAATTTATGACGTACTGTAAAAAAAATAAATTAAATAAGTTTAAAATAATAGTAAGCGACGCGTTGAGGATAGTATACAGTTTGTGTATACAGATAAAATAAGGAAATTTTACGCACACCCTAATATTTGTTTTATTTAATATTTAACATGTATAAAGCTGAAGTTCATGCTCAGGAAATATTAATTAAAATTGTTTGAAGAACAACAACTAGAAAAGCTAAAATACAAGTTTCACCTTAAATTTATAGCCCTTTCTTGACCTCCCTTTATTATCCCTTTTTATGTGATACTTATTATTTTATATTCCTTTTTTAATTGTTGCAGCTCGTTTGCGGAATGTAGTCAAGTATTGGATCTGCTCCTGCGACGATACGAAGCTTTGGCCGCAGAAGATGTGCTCCCCGCAACCGTCGATACCTCACAACAACATAGAAAGTTAGTACACGTCCACGCTTTTCATACTTTATTGCACTTTCTTTCCGCTCATTGCTTAGACAGCTCATAATAGCGTACAAGAGTGTTATGTAAAATACGGCGTTACAGTTTATAAATTAAATATGTTTATTTCGTTGTAATGAAAATAATATTAAGAAATAAATAATATTAATAAAAATATTAAACAATTCCCATTTGCGGGGCAGTTTTTGAATATATGAATAATGTTTTAAAATAGATATCCAGGAATATCTTTGTTTAATGAAGTTAACATGAAATACAAACCTAATAGTACTAAATAAGCTCTTCAAAAATTCATTCAGATAGAAGATAGTAGATGTTTTACATTCATTTTTATGTAACTAGCGGCTTCGCCCGCTTTATCTTACTTTTATAACAAAAAATTTTTATATTTATAATATTTGATTAATAATATGAAGTAGGAAATAGGATATAACAATGCGGTAATGTTGTAGGACTCTGGTGGCATGTCTCCACGTATGGTTGGACACCTACCCGGAGGACTTTCGTCAACCACCGCACCACCCCGCACTGCAGCAGCTTCTCGCCTTCACACAGCTTCATTTGCCTGGTTCTGAGCTACATTCGAAGGTTATTTCTTACATTTAATTATTTTGTAATAGTTATAATTTTCTATTTGGGACAGCATCTAACTGAGTAAACACGATGAACATGAATAATTTTGATTTCCTTGTTCTGTTACAACATGTTGTTACTACAAATGATAATGTGTACTTGACATTGCTAAAATATTTATATTTGTCGTGTTCCACAGGTGTTGCAGAAGCTAGCAGTATTCAGTGCGGAACGAAATGGGTCGACAGCGGGCGGGGTGTGCTTGGCGGCCGGCATGCGCGTGCCGGCGCATCACACCAGCACGTACCGCCTGCCGCACGTGCCGCACCGGCACTTCGCCGAGCAGCTCACCCGCATGGACATGGAGCTGTTCAAGAAGCTCGTCCCCCACCAGTGCCTCGGCGCCGTGTGGTCTCGGCGTGACAAGGACCGCTCGCACGACGCCGCCACCGTGCTGGCCACAGTCAACCAGTTCAATGCCGTGTCCTTCCGCGTCATATCCACGGTCCTGGTCGAGCCCCAGCTCCGCCCCGCAGACCGCGCCGACATTCTCGCCGCCTGGCTCGACATCGCTAGGGAACTGAGGGTGCTCAAGAACTTCTCTTCTCTAAAAGCCATAATTTCCGGGTTGCAGAGTAACAACGTGTACAGACTTAAAAAGACGTGGGCGCTCCTGTCGAAAGAGAAGACCGAACTGTTCGACGAGCTCGCAAGGATATTTAGCGAGGACAATAATAGATGGGCTCAGCGCGAGTTGTTAATGAGGGAGGGGACGGCAAAGTTTGCGGACACCGTCGGTGAAAATGATAGGCATTTGCAAAAACTTTTACACGAGCGGGGTTCACCGGGCGTCAGTCACGGCACGATTCCCTACTTGGGTACATTTCTAACTGATCTCACGATGATCGACACTGCCATTCACGACACCGTTGCGGATGGGTTAATAAACTTTGATAAAAGACGAAAAGAGTTTGAGGTTCTCGCGCAAATTAAGTTGTTACAGGGTGCTGCGAACGCTTATCATTTACCACCTGACCCAATGTTTGATCGATGGTTTGATTCGGTCATCGTGTTGGATGATAGAGAGGCGTACCACTTGTCGTGTCAGATCGAGCCGGACCCACCTAAGGATCGACGACAGAAAAAAGTGAACGAAAATAATAATCATGGTCACAGGAAAAACGATTCTATAGCCAGTACTAGTTCTAGCAATAGCTCTCAATTTTATTGTGAGACTGACGGTGCTACGCATGCTTGGAAACGAGATAGCTTGGAGCGGAGGATTTCGCCGACGAGGCTATCTCACGGATCATCTTCATCTTCTCTACCTTCATTGGACGTGTCCTTGTCGAGTGCCAACAGTGGCCAGAAGCAGTCAAACGGCAAAGTGGTGGCCAACAGTCCGGCTCACGCGAATACGCGAAGTGGACCCGATTTTTATATAATTCGAGTAACTTACGAGTCGGACAACGTGGAAACAGACGGAGTAGTGTTGTATAAATCGATTATGTTAAGTAATAACGAGCGCACGCCGCAAGTAATACGCAATGCGATGCTCAAGTTGAATCTCGACGGTGATCCTGATGGATATACATTAGCTCAAGTTTTGCCGGAAAGAGGTATCTATATATTTTTATTATGCGTTTTATATATAACGAGCGACCCACTCGCGGCTTTGCCCACTCATACAACAGTTTTAACTTTTTACACAACTTGTAATCTTTGTGTCGTTCTGAAGTATTACTGTAAAATTTCGTCTAAATTCATTCTGTAGTTTTTACGCGAATGTGGAACAAACGATGGGTGTTTATTCCACATTCGCAACACACACTCACAAATTTTCACAGTAATTATATTATTAGTATTACAAACAAATGTAACAATAGAAAATCAATGTTGTTAATGTTTATTCAGGTAGACAAAGGAATCTTCACGAAGCTTGAGATTTTTAAAATATGATGAGTTTAAAGCATAAAATTATACTTATAATTATTATTAACCAACTTTAAAAAAAGGAGGTTCTCAATTCGTCGGCATCTTTTTGAAGTCGGTTTTTATTCTTGTTATAAAATAATTTATAACTATATATAGAGCATATATAAATGGCAATAAAACTGTTTCAATTTATTTTATCACTATTAGTAGGGTAGGCGGAGAGAATAGAGCGCCATACGCTACGGCAATAAAAAATATAATTAGCTTTTAAGCTTTTCGAAACCTATTTTACATAACACTTGTATTATTTATTTTACAGAAATGGTTCTACCAGCGAACGCAAACGTTTACTATGCAGTAAACACTGCTTATAATTTAAACTTTATTCTACGACCTCGCAAGAGCCAACAAGAAGAGTTAATTATCAACGGTAAAGCCAGAAACAAGAGAACCTGATTATACCTCAACATCCCTTCAATATGCTGTTGCCCATTAAAGTTATAAAGTGCTATCTGTGGTTTCTAGAAGGGAATAAATGGACTGAAACACTCATTGCTTGTACAAAATCATTCATTAATCTCATTATATAGAGTTAATAAATATGTGCCTGCCTCGTAATAATGAAATCGCATAACGCAGTCACATGTAAATTATATGTATGTGTGTTTGTTCTTTTTTTTAAATTAATTAATTTAGATACTGTGATGTATACTCAAATTTTCTCTTTAGAAAATTGTTTATTGATATGTATTTAAACTTTATATAGATTTGTTTCAATGCTACTTAATATTTAATAACATTAATTTATATGGGTCATTTCATGACATTTTTATGCTTAAAAATATTTTTCTTAATGTTTGGCATGTTGTATGTGACTGAGCGAGAGATGCGATGTTTGTGTGTTCTTAGAATAGAAAAAAAGTGTTTTGGACACTTTTAATATATGTAATAATAAAAAAAATGTACCTAAATGTAAATATCATGCTCTCAATGCCACCTGTAATTTAAGTGTTATAAAAGTATACTTTGAACTTTTGTGATTGTCAATATATGTATATATTGGATATATATTTAATTAATAAGAATCTCGTTAACTAAGGTTATTCTAGTAAAGCTAATACTAAGCCAAAGGCGAATAATTTAATGTAATAGCAAGGTGCTGTCTCCCTCTTGTATTATATATAAATTTAGAAGCTTTAAAATTTAACATCTTTAAACCGAATTTTGAATGATACTTAATAACGTAACGTTTTCTACTCATTGTTATATTATATTGGAGGGGATGAAGTCGAATATAGGGTAGTCTATTTATAATGAAACTAAATGAAAAGACTAATATAACCTGCTAAATTATTTGTACACTTGTTGTGTACCTTTTACATTACATTAACTGCATTTTGAAATATACAATGTGCCTATACTACTATTAATATTTTATATATCTATCTCTCTCTGTTTTTGGGACATATTGATAATACTCTTTTAGAATAATAAGTGTTCATGTTACCCGCAGATGTAATAGTTTGGAGTTATTGCAATAGTGGTTTAACCAATTTTAACTATATTCATGAAAATTCTAATATAACTGTGTCATATTTAAATCAATTGTATTGCCATATTATGAATGAAAGTATTCTAAATATATTTCGGTTTTGCCACTATTGTAAACAAATTCTTTGAGGTTCTGTAAATAATTGTAGTTTCAGCGTAATGTCGTAGCTCACCAGTGTCCCCACGTAATGTGTTATACGGTTATATATTTTGTATAATAAAATATAATGATAATATACTTTTAGTCTTTCATTAAATGAAATTCCTTAGAAATTAAAAAAAACTTAAACTACTTTTGACGAGTTATTTATAAGATATTGACATGTATGAATATTTAATTAACAACCTCCCTTATTTTTGAAAACGTTGATATTGATATGATTTATACCGACGTTACCAAATAAATAAATATATTTGGGTTCTGAGTTTTGACACAGCCTTTCTTACATTAGCGATAAGCGATAGTGTAAAATATAATCAGATATTATTTGTAAGATGCAAATAAGGGGTAAAAATCTTTTTTCTTCATTTTCGTCTTTTCTTTCATCATCTTTTTACTTGGCTGTTACTTTTCTCCTTTAGGCCGATATGATGATGATAAACTATTACATATTTTTTATATTCCCGCCGTATATAGCAGAGGGAATTTAGTGTTAAGACACTATGTTTTCCACTTATTCCATCTATTTTTTGAGACATTGGATATTGAGTGGCGAAAAACGTGCTTTGTCTCGATATTTCAGCTAAGAAATGAAAGTTTTAATAGATAATAATTTATTCTCCCGATTGGGAATCCAACTCGCAACACGTTTGCAACCCTTGGGCAATGACAGTGTTATATCTTATAGTACACGATTATTTACAAACACCAACTAAAATTAGATATAGGTGGCAAATTGCAAGAGTGGCAAGAATAGCAAAAATCAAGAATGTGACTGCAAGGTGGGTACCAGCGTAACAAAAGAAATAAAGAATTCACAAACACATACAACTCGTCGTTGAATCGCAGTTGTGTTTCTTTAGTCATAGAGATAATGTTGATATGATAATGTTTAATAATGCTCGCCATCTATCGGTAAATATTTTAACTAGAACAAAAATCTAGTTTTCGCGACTTTCCTTCTAATACCTTAACTTGAGAATAGTTAGTAGGTACTGAGTGGCAATATATGACATAGTCCAATTTAATTATCTTAATACGATATAAGTAAGGTAGAAAAAGTAGGTACAGAAAATGTGGTTAAAAATAAAATAAATATTAATTATAAATAAGCTCCGTCGTTACTAAATATTACTACCATTTTAGTTGCGCTATTTCTTATTATCACTTAAATATAAATTAATATTTCATTTAATATAATAAGTAGGTACATATATAATACATATGTATATATCCTATCTAGTAGTTAAAATAATAGGTGACTACTGACTAGTACTATCCGCAAAATGTAAACGTTAATGCGAGTTTAACAGTTAAGAATGGTTATGGGCGAACTAAAATAGGCTTTTAGGTACGCGACGCGCACCTGCGTGCCGCCACCGGTTGACAGCTGGCTGAAAATTTCATGGCCGGAGTATCGACTGAGAGAGGCCGAGAGGTCCGCGCAGCCGCGGCGCGCCCCTCCCAGCACCGCCACCAGCGAGCCCTCACAACAACAACGCGCGCGACCGCCGCCCGCCGCTCGCCACCGGCTGCGTGTGCAGTGCCACCACGTGAGCCCGCGGGCCCGATATGTGAATAACAAAGCCTTTGTGTAGCTCCCGTGCAACCATGTCGCGTAACGTAGCGCGCAAAATGAAATAATAAGGTGAGCTTGTTTCATTTATGCCTATAATACATTTAATTATAATTTATTTGTTTTTTTCACGTTATTTGAAAGTGAACGTGAATTAATAAAAATTTAATATAATGCTTGAATTTCGTATTATATAGGTATGTGCTGATTATATATATTTTTTGGCATTCATTAAAGCTTAATATGTATAGATAGGTAATAGTATCGGTTAGTTGGTGGGAGCGGTCGATGTCTACGACGAAGCTCTACGACTGCCGCAATCTGATTATGGCACACCCACTGAATTATAAGACATGATAAAAGTGAAATCTTTCGGACAGAATTATCTTAAGAATAATAAATGTGTAGTCTATATTATGAAAGGTTAATGACGTCAATCATTCAGAAAATAGTCTTACGACGTAACCTCGTAGCTTACGTAGAGGTTGCGTAGATGGTAGGATGAGTAGTATTAATTTTTTTTAGATGTCAACTGAAATATATTATATTTTATGATTTCGGCTTTATTTAAGTATTTTTTTAATACAATAAAAATATGCTTCATATAAATTATTTCTTAGCACTTATTTTAAGGTAATATTTAAACGTTGATCAATCAAAAACCAAATTAATATTAATTAACTATTTTGATGGTGGTTTGGCGCTATTGCAAAACAAATTACTAAAAAGTGAAAATTCTATTTTTTATTTTTATGTAATGTGGGGATCGGAGTGTTAACACTAGGTTCCCTCTGCTTACCTTGCTGTGTGCGGGATACAGTGTGAATCTGAGAAAAAAAAACATTATAATGTAAATAAGAAAAAACATATTGTGTAAATATATTAAAACTAGGAATAGTGTGAAACACTTAAACGAATTTAAATTAAGAATAATGAAAATAAAAAATGTATTGCAATTTAAAAAAAAGAAGCAAAGGGTGATTTTTGGGTAATCTATTAATACTGCACTGCACTGCATGCATTCCACGCTTTTTTACATTACAATACATTTTTTACAGAACATTAAACTGTATTTGTTTAGTATGTACTCGCAGTAACTAATAAAATATTTATTATACGCGTACTTTGTGAGATAGGTACCTCTTAAGGAATAATCATGTTGGTTTTCACATAATGTTGTTTTAATAACGATACTTCTTAGATGCCAGAA
The DNA here is from genome assembly GCA_016802625.1 of Heliconius numata. Taxonomy (NCBI): domain Eukaryota; kingdom Metazoa; phylum Arthropoda; class Insecta; order Lepidoptera; family Nymphalidae; genus Heliconius; species Heliconius numata. Next base: position 5,755,189 of record JAEBDU010000009.1, on the reverse strand, counting down.
CGAATATATGTACTTAAAATGTAGACTTTTATTCCATTGAGATAAGGCCCGAAATAAAGGTTTATAAAGACAAGTATGAAAAAAAAATGTTTTTATATAAAATATTATAACTTTCAAAGTTGAAAAAGAACATAATTTTAGAGAATGTACGTTATTCCTATTATAATTTCAAATTATAATTTATATACCAGTTCGAAACAACGCTTAATGCAGTAACTGGATTTACGCAAGTTTTACGAGTTTGTTGAAATAGAATAGTGACTCTACGAATAGAAATTAGGCTTCTAAAAGGGGCTGGAATGTCGTAAACAAAGCAATAAAAACGGAGTGAATTTTTACTACAGAACTTATGTAACCTTAAATAATAATTACTTTCAATTTTGTATATTTACTATATAACGTCAAGGATGCATTTTTAGAATGAAGAAGGCACATTAATTTTTTGTTCAAGCGCCGACGCTTAAAATATATAAATCTAATAAATCACTTTTTTTCTTGACAACTAGTACCACGATTGAAAAATCTACAATTAATATAATTTATTAGAGCCTAATAAGTGTATAAAACATTTGTTTAGATTTCTTGGCATTTTATAACTTTTCCTTGTGTATTTGATGCGTACAGACATCAACAATTCTAATTTTATTTCATGCAAAGGCTTATTGGTTATTTCAATTATTCATAGCGTTATATTTATTTCTTTAAGTAGGTACAAGTGGATAGATAATTTCCTATGTACAGTATATGTAATTGGGCATTGTGTTGCGTAATGGTAATAACAAAATATTTTGCTTTATATTTAAACAACAATATGTAAGATCAATTAATCAATACAATATATTGTCGTCTCGCGACAATAACCAATCGCTATTGGTCTGTGTTAGATCTAGAGGTCGTCCGTTCCATTAATTCTAGTAAATAATATATTTAAATATTACATAATTAGATGTTCCTCGTAGCTAGGGGCTATCGTGGTGCGGTGGGAAATGTCTATCTATTAATGGGATGGTTGTGGATGCGATCCCCACTCAGGGAAATCAGCTTCAAGAAAATTAGACCTTCCCAGCTCTGGAAATACAAAGCACTAAAGTCTATAATTTTGTTTTAAGTCGGGAAGCATAGGACTGTTATTTAATTTAATATATAATCCAGATATTCTGTACAGTTTAAGAAATACAGATTAAAATTTCGCCCACGCCCAAATAAGTTATTATTTACGTAGTATTTCACTTCTTATTTAAATAAAACAAAGGTGTATCAAATTTATTTAAATTGAATTATGTTCATAAAATGAAATATATCCACTTAAGTGTTTACTTTTAATAAACTATATGGCTTCTCGCACTACCTGAGGTGTCAAGGTCAAAATGTATATAATATATGTCACAGCTATATACATAGATATTGAGCGAAATACTACTACGATTTCTACGACAGAAATCCAGCCTTAGACTCTAAGGCTAGTCTAAAGTTGTCCTCTCTGTTAATCCTATTAGGTAATTATCCACTGAGGCCGACGGCGCAAGAGTATAAGGGTGTACCTGTAACGCGACGATTGTGGGTTTGATCCTCACTCGGGAGATCTGGATGAATTATTTTTTAATTTTCCAAAAATATAAAATTTATAGAAAATACAAATACATAAAGAATTATAAAATTAATATAAAAAAATATTCGTACTACTACTAATACTTCGTTGAATTTATTTGTTTAATAATGAACGATATTAAATAATTACACCTTTAAACACGATCGTTCGCTCATGTAAATGAAATCAGAAAAAAACAGTGTTAAAGTAACACGCAAAGCTACATAGTTCCCGATATGCATATTTTAGCAGCTATTTTTCTTTAGAAATGTCAGTTTGTCCAACAGCAACAGAAATATAATTTGAAATATGTTTGTAAATTTATAAGCACATATTATTTATTATTATCTATATATTTAGAAATATATATTTTTAATAATAAAAAAAACTATTGCATTTGAGCAAGGTTCTTAAATTTGAAAATGGTTAAAGTTACGCCTTTAGGCTAGGTTTTGTCTTGTTAAGACGAAAAATACCAACAATATACATATAACCTTTGCCCTCAATACAATTTGAACTAACATTTGTATTTTGTGGTGTTCATTTTCATAATTTAAATTTTAATTGCGCTATAATGGCGTCAATTAGATACAAATGTAACGCCTATGTTATGAGTCATTCAAATTGTAAAATATTTCGTAAAATTTACGAATGAAACTAGAACGGAAAATAAAAGGTTTTTGATTTGTCAAACAAATGCTGTCTGTGGAAGGACGTAAATCATTAATCAACAGGATGCACTCAGCTACTGTTTGTAGCATTGTCTATATTGCTGACACAATTCAAGATATATTTCAACGAACTAACTGGATTTTTCATTTGTTATTATTTTAAGTCGTGAGATATTGATTCTTTAATAGAGTTGAAAGGCAGCTTCACGCGTTTCCCTCCAAAGCAGTGTTGGCAGAAGGTACCTAGTGTTAAGACACTCCGTTCCTGAACTAGGTAATTTACTGCAAATAAATATATATGAGCCGTCGTAGTGCAGGGGCAAGTGCAAGCATGTCGCTGTAATCGCAATGGTTATGGGTTTGATTCTCAATAAATTATTTGTTTTTAATATTAATAACCTTCTTTTTTTATGCTATTCTGTTAGATAATATATTTATTAGCCTGTATAGATCTAGTAGGTACATAGTGTACACATATCAAAATTGGTACTCTCAAAACTTATACGTCCCACTGCAATATCATATATCGAAGTAGGCTAGGCACCTACATTTACTACCGATACAGGGACCTTTATTTTTATGTGCTCGTAACTTCGTTCCTACCGTCCTGCAACTCATATTAAGATGATATGGATGACTTATGACTGACACAGCATCCTTATAGCATACAAAATAGATGGTGCTTAAAAATTTAAAAATATTAATATGTCTCAAGACAAATAAATTGCTTATTTACGTAAGTAATGTAATCCTTAATTGCATGATATTCTAAAACTAGTTATTTACTGAATGACTGACACGGTACCATGTAAGGCCACATATTAAATTTATTAAAACTTAAATGTTTACATTTAAATTAAATGAAATGTGCTTAAACTTAAATGTTTACATTTAAGTGTTAATAAATTTCATATGACCTAGTATCACCTATTGACTTCACCCTTAAAATAAATTGTATTAAAATTCATAATTAAGTTATGCCGATTGCGCACGCTTTAAATGACGTTATGCTTTTAATATCAAGAGAGAGTTTAAATAATTTTAATGAAGGGTTGTTTCTATACTCGAAATCAATTAAGATTTTCCAATATTTATGATTTTAGCAAATGTTTTGTTAATTTTATTGGAATTTGCGATAACTTTGAAATGAATGGAACAATCATTTGGTAACAGATTGTAAATGTAAAAAATTATATACAAATACCTATTTATGTTAATTTAAAATTGGGAAAAAATAAAAATATAGAATGAAAGCTAAATAATATGGGCATAATTATGTCGGGAACGGAGTGTCCTTATACTATACATACCTACTTAATTACACAATTATTTTAAGTGGACTTTTATATAATTTATATATTATCTATATTTAGAATGATTATAAGTACATACTAAACTATTATATAATTATATTTTTTTAAAGGACTAATGATTGCAACATAAGTTTAATTTTAACGTATAGAGCGGACTAGTGCTTTGATGTAAAGCAAATGAGATCGGTCGCGCAGAAGATATTCGGATGATGAGCAGTGGACCGTATGATAGCTCCCACCTTCGTTACTCATAGTCGGCTGACTGTGCTATAAACAAGCTACGATTCTTAAAAGACGTTAAAATGTCAACACAAACTTTTTATATCTATTCATAGTATAACGTTTTTTTAGTTGGTTTATCGTTTTACGTTCTATAATAAATTATTAACAAGAATATTATATTAACAATTCAATTGAACAAAGTTAAGTTAAAAAAAATTATAATTTCCAAAAGTAGCTGTTGCGTCGTTGCATAGCAGAGTTGCTTAGAAATAATATTCGTAGCTGTGGTCTCGTAGTATTGTAGCCCAGCTCCGTCCGTGCCCCACTGGCCTACTAACTCGGCCTTGAACCCCTACCCCCTGGGACACCCGTGACGTCATAGAATTGCACGTCATTAAACCACCAGCGGTGTTTATTTAAATGTCACAGTTTTCAACACCATATTGTTTATGGCAACAAGTACAAATATTAGATCTAGATGTAACACATATTAAATAAATCTTCATCGACACATAATGGTACGAAATATATTATTAAAATCGGATATTCTGACATCAATATCATCACCAAGATAAAGCGATAGCAGTTTCGACAGTCAAATTAGCAACAAGTGGAGAACGAGAGAATTTTAACAATAAGTAGGTACCTACCACCTACCTATATATCACACAAAAAATATATTTTCAAATTTTTCAAAATAGAAAAAATTTTTTTAGCTTCATGCTGAATCCTGCACACAGCAGGGTAGGCAAAGGGAACCTAGTGTTAAGACACTCCGTTCCTCACTTTCCGTCGAATTCTGTGTATTGAGTGGCGGAACTCAACGCCTTTTAAAGAGCCTGGAACTGAAAATATTAAATATTTAATTTCCTCGAGTAGGAATCGAACCCACAACCCGTAGCGTTTATATAGGTACATGTTACAAGAACACAGGCGTGCCTATGACAGGCCATCAGAAAACCATCATCAATAAATTTTCTATTTGATAGTCATTACTTTAAGAAGGTCAATATTTCAGTTATAAACAATAACCTTTTTGTATACCTAATTCAAAGTGAATATGAATAAGAATGAAGGAATGCATTAGAAATTGCATAAGTATACCTAAGCTGTATAGGTATATTTTCACCTTATTATACCATACTAGTTGAGAGTGATGTGACGCTTTCAGCATTAGAATTCACAAAGTGCTCCATCATTGCGACATAATACCGACCCCTGTAGGCAATTATTATTTCATTATTTAATTACACGTATTTGTGCAACATAAAACGTTAATTGGAGGTTTCCACTTTAACCTAACAAAAAATAAAATGGTGTTTGCCTGTTGGTCTTTACCGTTTCTCGCATATATGTATGTATATACATAGGTAAGGAATGTAATGTTAAGGTATTCTCTTCTATATTTTCCTCCCAATTTAAAAGATATTATTTTCTCTCGATGAAAGGTAACGTACAATTTCTAAAATTAATTAAATATTTTTTTCAGCCAGCACAGCTGCATTTGCATCGAAATCCTGAATTACTTCGTTACTACACATGTCTTATGTTAATTATCTTGAAAATTGCACATTAACAAATAAATTTTATTTCCAAAGTATCATTTAAAAATAGCATTGTTAATGTGTAATTCCATAGTAATTGAATTTTTTAAAAAATATTTGTCCGTATTTGCTAAAAGATTTTACAAAGATGTTATTACCAAGTTCATTGTTAACTTCATTGTTATTACCAAGTTCATTGTTAACTTCATTGTTATTACCAATGAAGTTTGATATTACTAAGTCCATACATTATATTACAAAATGTTAATATTGATGCGACTAGACAGTCAAGCAGAGTCTGATTGGCGGCTTGCCAGATTTACGTCCAATCGTAGCTTATCAACACTAAATATTATCGTCGGACTACTTGTGTATTTTATATTTTTGCACATTTTGAAATTAGGCGCGTAGGCAGATAAGGCAGGTCCAGAATTCAGCGGAATATGTGGAATGGAGTGTCTTAACACTAGGTTCCCTCTGCCTACCCTGCTGTATGCGGGATACAGCGTGAAACTGATTTTTTTTCTATATAACAAAAATTGATGCATAGTCTAAAATATTGTGAGAATAGAGAAAAAGGGTAACAGGGAATTCTTTCGGTTAACTTATAACTGTGGGAGAAAGCTTAAATTTTGCAAGTCTTGTGTACGTGTTAAAGTTATTTTTAAATATAAATATAAGAATATAAATTATACAAATATAAATAAAAAATGTAAGTACTTACATATAAATACATATATGAAATATATGCACTAAATAGATAAAAAATTACCTAAATGCCTAATACTACATACAGATATGTATATATAACCCATTGACTTATATTGGAAATATTTGGAATAAAGAATACGTAGACCGCAGTGCGGACTTTTGGCATGAGGCGCCGAAATCACTCAATTACTTGTCATTAGTTTTGTCTATTTTGAACGTACGTACATTACTTTTGAAAGGCACAATACACGATTACTTAATATATCTCAGAATATCAAGATAATAAATATCATTCGAATGCTAACTATAAAACTTAAAGGCATTTCAGGGTAGTAAGTGGGAGTGCCTAAAAAAATACATGATCAATGCGAATCATCATTTGCATCTAATCTAGTTTACCGCAAATTATGAATTTATGATGTTAAAATTTAAATTAATAATCAGGCGTAAGAATATTGATTAAAACAATAAATAGTTTCACTGAAATTTAATAACAACTTTCTTAGTGGTTCGGTGGGGCTATTATGAGATTCTAATAGTTGGATATATAGCATATAGTCAAAAAAAAACAAATTCGTTTCATATACAATTGATTATTTTAAATAACAACATATTACTTTCTGTTGAAAATTAAGATTGATGTGTATTATATTACACTTTTCAAAAAAACTTCAGTAAACAATTTAGTATACATTAAAACAAAGAATAATATAACAACAACGTGCTTAGTTAGCATGTCAAGGAAAGTCGGCAAACTTGGAGTACCTTGAAACTTGAACTCATTAGGGAAACGAGCGGAAGTAAACGTGTGGTGGTCGCTGTACTGCCGCGAACTTGTTCGTGGTGAAGTTATACTTCAATACATAAGTACCTACTGTAAGAGGTGTTATATGTCTATATTTCATAACTTTGGATTTCTATATAGATAGATGTTATTAAATAAAATAAATAATGTATAATTATATAGGAATATAAGAGAATTATTGCTGTGCATAGTTTCCAAATAATAAAAAAATTAAAAAGTTTATCCTAACGCAGAAAAATCAAGAATACTTAAGTTGAAGCAAAACATTGTTAAATTATTTTTAGCCAACTTAGAAGTACAAACTAAATGTACATATATTATTTCGAGTAACTGAAGATTTCAGATAAAATTTAAATTTACTGGTTCCGTGATTGTGTTGGCTCAAGTAAGCGGGCTCATAAATTGGACCGCGCCCAGGTGCCACGCGCCTCGCAAATTACTTTTTCTTATACCTACGAGTATTTGTTACCTAAAATGTATACTCGCATTTTAAGATTTTCTTAATCAAAACTATTAATGCTTATAAAAAAAGCATTAGCTACAGCATTTAGCAAACAACTCTTATCTCTCTTAAATATTTGTTATATTTGCTGTATGAAGGAAATGTATAAGTTGATAAACTCATATGTGTTTATCACAAATTAAAATGTAATATGACTGCATTAAAATTTAAAGTTTTATGGCATTGTATCGTAGAGTGATCGGTGACCCCCGGCATGAGGTCGGGGGAAGGCGAGGGTTCCGAACTGGCGGAGTTCGGCGCGCGCTGGCCGCCGCCTTACACGCAGGGCTACGGCTGGCGCTCCGCCACCCCCCAGCACCCGCCCGCGCACCACCTCGCCAGGCACTCGCGCTCGCAGCAGGTAAATGGAAAAATGAATGACTGAAACTTCTTTCAACTGTGTTCAACTATGTGTAGTGCAAACTCTAATAAACATATTTATAATCATATAGTTTTGCTATATAAAATCTATTTAATATGGACCTTAGAATACTGTGGTTGATTCTATTCTCGCTGTCTATTTGTATCATTGACGCACTGACAATAAAGGTGAGGAATTATAAATAGAAATTATGTACGCGTAGCCAATCTATTAACTAATTAACTAAACTTAACGTAAGCTTAAAAGCCCTCACGAAGGATTTAAGCTTAATCAGGTATTCCCAATCGGGAAGTATTATTTATTAGGATGTTGGATTCAACCAGTGGTTTCAGGACAATCGGCACACAAGCTACGAGGCGGAGGACGCGCGGGCGCGGGCGCGCGGCGGCGTGTACTACTCCCCGCCTGGCACCTCGTACACGATAGTGGAGAGGCCAGCCTCTTCCCATGGCCACCATGCACAATATTCGCAACATCACTATCCAGGAGGAAAATTATCGAGGGCACCTTACCTTGGTTCTTCTACGATAGCTAACAATGCAGGTACAAATCCTCACATATGTATATTTCTATTTGTTTTACTTAATAAAAATTAGTTTTAAATAAATCTTTAATATATTACTATTTGATTTTAAATGTACAGCATACAATTGATAAGTTTTTTATTTTCTTTGGCATTTTTTATTAGTATCATTACTTATTAAGCTCCTTCCATAGAGCAAGCAGAGGAGTAGCCACAGTTGTTTTTTCCATCACTAAACTGTCATAACAATTTTTTGCATGGATTCCCCACAAAGTAGGGAAAATCGCTAAATTATACAAAATACACTAACAATTTCACATATATAAATGTAACGACGAGTTGCATTATAAACACAAACTCTTAAGCTACGGTGGTTTTAACAAGTAGGTACTTGTCGACATGCATTATCGATAAACATAAATTACATATCTTGTGCGAATTTAAGTGCATCTGTTATTAAAAAATATTTAATTTATTCCTTAAATCTTGATAATATAGGCAATAAATAAATATTACATACAAACACTCGTAAGAACTGATTACTATAATTCTATTAAATACAATTTTAAAGTAAAAGTGAAAAATAATATAAAATTATTAATATGTATTCAATAAATCAGACTATTTCAAGAATGATAGATTATAGATATCATATCTACGAGATTTTTCATTTTATCAATGACTACTTGGCACAATACTATCGCTCGGATCAGTTACTCGATCGAACGGCAATTAATATGAGTGCGATACATTTGGGTTCGTAATAGTAAGTGAATCTGAAAAACAACCGCTAACGTTGTTTTTAAGTTTTCAAATATTTTATACAGCTTTTTTTATACCTAGCTGTAAGTATATCTTCATCATCAATCATTATTATTAATCATTAATCATTAATCAATCAATATTATTATTAAAAGACATCTTCTTTTCTAAGTTATGAAACAGATAATAAACATTTTTATAATTTTATGCAGAAAAACTTAACAATACGATTTTGTAAGAAATGTATTGCCAAATAAAGGAAGCTTAAGTTTTATTAGATACATAAGAAATGAAATTGAGGTTAAGGCTCGTAGCAAAATGTTACGAGTGGTTTACGTATGCGTACCAGCTTTTTATATGTTTCCATTTCAAACCAAATAATAAATTTATAAATATGATGAATAAAATAAGTCTTGCTTCGGTTAATGAGCGAATTTCTAGAAGATTGAAATAAAAATTAAATTAATTTTAAATTCACATTCATGAATAGAATCGTTTCCCATTTATCAAGTTAATCAAATGAATGACTACAACAACAGGTGGGGCTAGTTTACGAAATAGCACGAATCATCTCAGTGCAAATGGCAAGAAGAGGCCTATATCGCCTGAGCAAGTGCTGCGTCTGTTCGGGCAGGGCGGGGCGGCGGCGCTGGGCAAGGCACTGCCGCCCTCGCACCCGCCAGCGCCGCTGCCGGCCCCGCTGCCAGCGCCGCTGCCCGCGCGGCGACACTCACCAGCGAGCAGTCCCAGCAGTACTACACATCATGTTAGTTTGTTTGTAAATATATTAGTAATTTAAGGCGGGGACAAGTTGAACTATTGTGCAGAAGATAATATTTGCGAAAATTTATTTATCGTTTGTATAATTAAACGATAAATAAATTTAAAGAAAACCTTTGTTCGTAAAAATATGTTAATAGTATATCTTTATCGTAAGATGGAAACAAAAATTTGATTCATTATAAAAAAAAATCCAACTAAGCAATTCAATATTTATTAACATTTACAATGTTGCAATACTAAGAAAATGTTTAATAAATCCTGAATATTGGTATCCACGTTTCATCCGAGTATTTACTTTCTAAATATAGCTAAATTCTAGAATCTAGAAGCTTTATAAAGGCTGTCTTGTGTAAATTATTTGACGCGAGCGGCTGCAGTCGATAGCACTAAGTTATTCATGACCGCGGTGACCAGCGTTTAAGAGGCATGGAAATAGACTGAGCCCACAATATTATCATATTAGTATTATTATTACTTTACTTTTATTTTTCAGTTTTCATAATGTGTCAATATAAAAATTTTAATATATGTTTCTATAGATTTGGTTAGAAAGAATGTGGAGTACTCGAGATTTAAGCCTCTAAATGGCCGAAATAATAAAAAAAACATACTAAATTCAGATAAAATATAAAGCAGATAATAAATGTTTATTATATATCTATGAAAATTACATCAGTCTTATCAAAACCAAAATAACTATTAATAGCTTAGTTTACATTTATTGCTACTTTTATTCGTACATTTGAATTGCATTATCTATACATTTATTATTTGGCTATAAAATAAATCTATAAACCAAGGCTTTTACGGGTGCGTCCTTAATTGGCTCGACATGCCATGGCCATCACTAAAACGTTACTGTCAGTTGACGGTGAACCATAGGACAATAACGTACCTAATTTTCTGTTTTCATTTATATAATTTTAAATAACCCACATATTCAAAAACTTTTTGTATTTCATCTTGTGACAAAGAAATATAATTGAATTTTACTGGTCAAGAGTGTATCGGATTTATGCCAAGAGGAACATAAAGGGGTCACCTGTGAAAATTCCCGCGATGTTACGTGCTTTATGAGACCTTTATTCTATTTGAGTGAATGAATATTTCGTTTTAGAAACTTATTCTCGAACATTTCATTCAATAATCGATAGTGACCACAGTATATATATTTTATTTTATAGAAATGAATGCTTAAAAAATAAAACAGTGCGTGATGTGTTTCTGTATCGAGCGATATAATAAAATTGTGCTGTGCCTTATTTCGTTACCACATTGGATCCAAAAGAAAATTATGAGGTAATAAAATTTTTGTTCTTTATATTATAAAATACTTGTAATATTCTGTATAAAATATAATATGCGTGACCGTGACTGTATTGTTATTAAATAACAATTTTACATAAATATTGATCTAGTATTCACAGTTTACATTAATTATTTAAATAATGCTTCACTGAATATAATATAAATTTAGTTGCATTGGCCTATATGACTGTAAAATAATTTAATAGATATGTATTAATTTCTTGCACATTTAGCGTTTGTGTGATTTATCTTCTATATACGAGGCATTTTATATAATAGCATATTTATGTATTATCTTATTTTAATTACACTAATTAAAATAAAATGGATTAATGTGAAAGATGAAATATATCTATTTTCAATTAAGAATAAGTCATCAAACTAAAAAGATCGAAAAGAAAAGTAAGTGTTCATATTAATTCACGCCAAGTGGTTGTGAATTTAATAAATCATCACCTACACTGTTTATTCATTATTTTCTGAGTATTTCTACGGTTGTCGACGTAAATTTTATTAGTGGTTCGTCGATGGCAGTGTTACAAAGGAAACGATTTAGACTTTCTTAGCCTTTTTGTGGCGTGATCGACACCGTTGTAAAGTTCGTGTGAGCTGTCAGCAACCTTCTTAGTGATTGATGAAGATATCAGTGAGAGCTCACTTGTTGATCAGGAGTGAGGATTTAGTCCTTATAAAAGTTTATAAGAGAAGTAGATATGCCTAATATCAAATACAACTAGGTACTACTAATCTACTAATCTACTACAAATCAATAAAAAAGTAAATTTTATTTTCCGAACTATTGTTACATTTTTAAGTGACAGTATCAAATAGTACATATACTATCACATATGTAATTACATAAAACCCGTAATAAATTAAATTGTAGTATGTAATAATCGAAATTATAAAATAATTAAAACATAAAATTCCATATTACATAAGAAATAACTGACTACGAGTCACTGTAATCCAACAAGGAAATTAGGAAGTGATATAGAAGTAAAGTTGATATTAAATGAAGATTTACTGAAAACAGACGCTATCTGAGTAAATAGCTTTATAAACAATCTTAAAGTTTCGCAATGTTTTCTTACGTAGCCGGATAGCTTCATGCTTTCACTTCACGATATTGTTTGCGATTTCCTCTGGAGAAAAGATTTAGAACTGTTTCATCTGGGACTTTACAAACAAATGGAAGCACGTTTTAGTTGCAGTTGTATATTGTAGTGCTCCTCCTCCTATCTGGCACAGACGACACTCTTGGCACTATTTTAAAAAAGAACGACTGAAAACTACTTACTTTGCGTACTTACCTCATTTTACTGTTTCATTCAAGTTTAATATTGTCGAGGACAGAACAGGTCACTGTAAATATACGAGAATTTACGTTTAAATATCTAGCTATAATTCAACAAGACCTTTCGTGTTATGTTTCAAGTTTTATATTCTTATAATATGTTTACTCGTCTTAGGTATTGGTTACTCTTCAGTTCATTTGGTTAGTCAGATTGTGATCCTTACATTATACGTTTATTATGCCATAGATATTATTATTTTTTAAAGTATTTAGTGAGTTATGTACAGACATTAGATATGTACAGTCTACTAATTCCATGTCACTTTTATGTATTATTTATTATATGTTCTTAGAGACAAAATTTAAAAGGATATGTACAACATTGTAAATAGGCGTCTTAAAGGAAGTTCAGAAAATTCTCGTCCTAGAAATTAAGCGCGAATAATCCTTATCAAATAAAAATAATGTATTAATATTAGTTTCTGATATCTAATTATAATACTTACATGATCCAAGTTTATTCGTAGGCCATTTATCGAGGTGACAGAGAGAGGGAACGACCATATTCGTCGGGCGGGGCGGCGCCGCCGCCGGCGGAACCCACCACGCGTACGGTAACCATGAGCCGCGACCCCGCAGATTCCCACGGCTTCGGAATCTGCGTCAAGGGTGGGAAGGAAGCAGGTAAAAGTTAGTAGGCTTGATTAGCTGTTTGATTATTATATACACATGTAGGTAGAGCATTAACATCCTACATATACATACATTGACACATATTTCATAAATATATGAATTTTTGATTTCTAACTGTGATTGTTAGACTCATAATATCGTTATGTTAAAGTATACTACGTTTGCGTACTTATTTGATTAGGCTTTATTCAGTCCGTCGGGAAAATATTCACAGTAGATTAACTTGTATTTATTATTCTTATAGTTTTAAAAACAAACATTGTAACAAGTCCATTCAACAGACAAACTTATCTGTATATTTTTGTATGTTAGGTTATAAAACATAAGTTTGCGTAGGACGTGCTACGCGAAGCACATATTATCGACCAGCCTTCATATAAGATGTATATAAATACTAGGAGCGGCTGCAGAGCTTTGTAATCAGTGATCTACGGCTCTCCACAAAACACTAATCTATCCGCTTTCCCGGACTTAGTAAGGAATTATGTCGTTCAAAAGGTTTCAATGTCTTCTCGAGGCTTTCTTTTATGACAGGATTTGTTATTTACGTTTCTTTAGTCTTTTTATTACATTATATCAATATAATATATTTATCTCTACCTTTACTTTAAAAAACTTGCAATACTATTGTTTACTTAAAAACTCAAATAAGCTTTCTATTAATACACATAAACTTACATAACATTTAAACATTTTTAGTTTTATTAGAAAATTTATTATCGATTGCATTAAATTAAAACGTATTCTTGTTAGACTCCTTAATCCTCTGTTTATTGACCGTCCACGTCCTGTACCTAAAATTAACTCTAACTTTGTATATTGTTAATGGGCTAAAGTGAAGTTCGTACAAATTTATAAACCAACTTTCATACATTCATTATCATACAATTTATAATACAAACTGGAACATTATAGGTTTATATCTTTATCACAATATAAAATACTATTTCATATTGTAGGTGTTGGTGTATATATATCAAGAGTAGAAGAGGGATCAGTGGCGGAACGAGCTGGGCTTCGCCCTGGGGACTCCATTCTTCAGGTCAATGGAACACCCTTTTCGGGGATATCTCACGAGGATGCTCTTAAGGTAATTGCAATATATAGCTTATTATGTTTTTCATTTTTATTTTTAGGACTATGTATTAATATTTAGAAGAATATGGTTTGCAAATATGAAGTAATCTATAAGCAAATTGAATTGATCTACTTAATTCCTTTACATTTCCTAAGCAATAGTACTTCCTTAATAAATAAATTATGAAGGCACGCATGAATTTCGTGAGTATTGCTAAATAATATCGCGTGCATTTAGCTATTAAATTCGTGTCTCTGTATATCCGATACAAATTCTGTGTTTTGTTTGACATTTGACCTTAACCCAGCTATTTCTGTTTTGTACCTATTTGTGGCGTTCTAAATTATTTACACCGATAACTATTAATTGAGGCTTTACGATCAGCAGCATAATGAATTTTAAGTTTGATTGTGGGAAAACTTCTTATATTTTTATATGTTACAATAAAATGATATTTTATAAAGATTTGTATTATAACTGGGACGCTGGGCGACGCAAGGGGACCAGGACCAACCCAACCTGGGGACCCAGTGTTAAGATACTCCGTTTCCATTACGACAATTTCGTTTCCCACCTTTCGCCGAATTCTCTAGTCTGAGCGTGTTGATTGGTGGAACTCAACGCCGCGTGATTATCCACTTTCTATATTGCTTATAAAACATATTTGTTTTCGTAAAACAAACACAATATTTACCGCATAAAATGTCTATAAGAAAATATTTAGATGAAAATATTGTGAAAATAAATTCTATAGTGTATTTAAAACCTGTTGCCGTTGGCATGTTTTTCTGAGGCAAGGCCAAATGACTCCACTTAGCGCGGAGGCGTTCTAAGCCGCTTCTGAATGCTATCTCCGCTCATTATGGGCGCAACATCAAATGGTTTTGGAACTGTCACTGAACACTATTATATAGTACTTGAATGGTCACTATTTTTAACTTCAATATAAGTATGATTAATTTTTTAAATAGGCATGTTGGGATAACCAAAGAAGAATCATTCTTTTTTTTAGTTTCACACTGTATTCTGAACATAAGAAGGTAGACAGAGATCATTTAGTGTTAAGTCACCTGCGTCCCCTACTCCGCCGAATTTTTGATGCATTGCGTGTTGAGTTTGCTTCGAATTAGGTCCGAAAGCGGATAACATAGTGTCTGGGCTCTATCTTCTCTCTGTCTATCCTGATGTTTGATGATCCAGAAAATAACAATAAATTACATATATTTGAAGGAAAGTTTTTAAATATTAAAACGTTAATAACATTACAAAATGTAATATTTTTTAAAATATTGTGAATATCGTATGCCGCTGACGTTTAAGTCAATTAAGCATAGCCAATTGCCACCACTTTTTTTAATTATTTCGTGACCAAGCTCAGTTAAGCCTAACAAGCTTTATCGTTTTTCTTAACTGTTTTCCTGAAACCCGACCGAAAATATCCACTTTAGGTATATATTGTGAATAAAATTGTGTTTAATATGTTAATTTACCAACTTTCAACAGTAATATTACAAATATAAATATTTATAAACAAAATCAAGTTGTTAATAATATATTTATGATATATCTTTTATTTTTGTTCTGCTAGTTTCTCTCAAAGCTCCTCATTGCCTAGTGTAGATTATGCGGTAAATTCTTAAATATAAAAGAAAAAAATATATATATTACTTTTGGGATAGCCAATTTTGTTGCCAAACTCTGGTATTTTCTAATCATAAGTAAAACAAAGAAGTTTGCTCCCATCAAATTACTTTGATTAAGAAAGGGCCCTGTTTGTATTGGCAATCAACAGCGATACTTTATCAACGCAGAAACAAGGCTAAACGTTGAATCGACGTTCTCTTTCATTTTTCGCATCAATAACTTCAGTTTGCTGTTTGTTTGACCGAAAACGAATCGTTGTATTTATTTATAGGATAGGATTATTTAAATAGAAAGCTAAGCATTGTAGGTACTGTAACTTAATACTATATGTGTATAACAAATAATTTACTCATGTTATATGTAACATTATTTAAATATTACTTATGTGTAATTTAATGATATTTTATACAATTATATCATTATTATTCGTCATTACAAAATAATTATTTTGATGTCGTAAGAATGATAGTCATGAAAATTATAATACTAATCTTGTTTTATGTGTGGCTTACTGCGATTGCTGTATATTCGAATACCATATGGGAGAACATATATTATGTTTTAAGTATACCTACTCGTACTCTAGTTACAATATGAGGCGTTGAGTTCAGTCATTTAGTATGCAACGTACGTGCACATAGACGCTTAAACAGACAGAACAGACTTATTTTATGTTAATATTATTTTGTAAAATATGGCAACAATATAAATATTAAAAAATATATATAATTAAAAAATAATAATTAAGGGCTAAATATATGTAAATAGAGTAAATCTTTTCAGTATACGTAAATATATGTAAAGTTCAGAGTTTTACAATCAATATTTAATATGAAAGTCGGATAAAGGCAACACAACATGTATATTTTACCAAGTAAAAGGTAATAAAACGACAATGTCTGTTGTATTGTTATTTTATTTCGCCATATTTTACTGTATGGAGGTCATTTCGTATATTTTATTAGGCAGAATGTGTGGATATGTTTTGGGAGTTACCTTAAAATGGCTGTTGATATTTGGTACTATACGCCTTCTCATTTTTGAGATAAATGCATCGCAATAATATTGTATCTTTTGCATTATTGGGGGAAAGTAGAGTGTGATTTAAATTTTAAATGACAAGCTCATTTAATGTTTATTTTTTATATGTCTATAAAGCACATTTATTAAATTAAATTTTTATCCATAACTAAATCATTCTATCAGACATGTTCTAAAAACTCCACGATGACCTTAGGTATCAATTTCACATCTAAACACACTATTGCTATTTATTATTATTTTTATTTGTCATAAGTAGTCAAATATCAAATAAAAAAAAAGATGGTTTCATCAATATCCTAACATCGCTTTCCCTATTTTAAGCACAGCTCAATTGTTCCTGCCTTTTAATTGAGAATCGATCATTCGGTTAAAAGAGTTCATGCTATATATGGAAAAAAATCGGTTTCGGTTGGCTTACGGGTATGGAATTGCTTTTATTTTTGCTTATTTTTGTGCTTGCTTGAAGTTTATATTATTGTTAGAAAAAAAAGCACATTCTCATAAATTGTCATTTCCAAAGTTTACAAAATTTAAGTAATAAGTACAACCAACTTTTGATATTGTATAGATACTTG
Source organism: Heliconius numata (assembly GCA_016802625.1). NCBI lineage: Eukaryota > Metazoa > Arthropoda > Insecta > Lepidoptera > Nymphalidae > Heliconius > Heliconius numata. The sequence goes on along the minus strand of JAEBDU010000009.1, from coordinate 5,737,744 downwards.
AATAATTAATTTATTTTATTTTATAATATTATTCATAAATAAATAAATAAATAAAATACATATACATTATAACGATTATATATGTTACTATATACATACCTATATCTTGCGTTAGCAAGACTTTATCGAAGAAATAAGCCCGTCACGGCTGTACAATACATTCTATTTACCACAAAAAATACATTTTAAATGATTAAAAAGTGCTACAAATAATTTCTTTTTTTTATATGAAACTAAACCTTCGTATATGAATACAAACAATATAGGAAGCCGGCGGAACCGCTCAGCTTTTGTGCTGAATACGGTGGAGCTACGGTCCATTGTCTACGCATCATTAATCAAGGGACGTGGAATTTAGCTCACGTTTGTAACTAACTTTTTTTAATGCTATATGTGGATTCATTTAAACGGATAGGCAGCCGCTAGACGTTTTTCATAACTTTGAAAATTTTTCATTCATAATTTAAAAATCACAAGCCAAATGTAACTTTATTTAAAAAAAAACAGCAACTTCACGTTGTATCCCTTACACAACGGGGTAGACAGAGGGAACTTAGTACTAAGACACTCCGTTCCCCATTTAAAAAACCAGGCCATAGATATTTTTCTGTTATCACTATGTGCTTGCCTAACATCGTGATAATATGTACAACTGTACATTTATAAAGACATAGGTGTTCCCTCCATTCTTTAAATTTTGATTTCTTTTGCACTTCTACCTCTAAAAACTAAAAAAATCGTGGCAATTGAACCGATTTTTTTTTTATAATAGATGCGCCATTTCGCCACAATAATATTATGCAAATAACACCGTTTAAGTAAACAACTTGTATAATCGTAGCCAACGTGCCGCGTAATTTCATTCGTTATGGCCGGTATAAAATTAGTTTGACGGGGATCGAATAGCAACAATAATTTTATGGTATAAGTATAAACATTTTATGATAAGCCTTCGTCACCTTTATCACCTGTATATATTTTTCGTGACTGCTAAGGGAGGGTTATGTTTTCCACGTGTATCTTGTATTGTATGTGGTATTCTTTATTTCTTATGTATTTCGACATATAAAGGGAATCAAAGCTTGAATTTCAGAAAAAGCTCGACACCTCCAATTTTTGTACGGAATCCTCGGTGGTCGGTTTTTACCAAAATACACGGGAATAATTTTATTTCACTTATAAATGATTACCAATCTCGTTAATAACCATATTATTTTTTTGTCAACAGATGTTGAAGTCCTGTCGACAGCTAACCATGGTGGTCCGAACTGCGGGTGCGTTGGTGGGTAGAGGCTCTTGTTCGTGGATGGACCGATACGGCAGACCGGCGTCACCGCCGCCTCTGCGACCGTTACGCTCAACAAGTAAAGACCGCATACGAAGGGTTAGTTTTTAAATATTTCTTTTAACTTAATGCACAATAGACACTCGGTCCGTATTTTCTTATATTTTTTATATATTTATATTTAATTATTAGATTTAAAACAC
>JAEBDU010000009.1:5665670-5736246 GCA_016802625.1 Heliconius numata | reverse complement strand
GTAGGTAAATATGATGTATCTAAACGTTTGTTTTCAAATAGGTTGGCGATCAAATCTTGGAAGTCAACGGTCAGTCGTTCGTAGACGTGACGCACGACGAAGCGGTCGCACAACTCAAATACCACAAAAGAATGTCTCTACTCGTTCGCGATGTTGGGAAAGTGCCCCATGCGTGTACGGCTTTCGGAGAGCGAGATGCAGCACCAAGGTATGTGGGTTTTTATAATACTTTCGTAGTAAACACAGTTCATATACCTGCCTCTAGTTGAATTAATACTAAATACTTTAGAATATATAAGTACGTTTCTTAGAATGTTTTGTTTCGATGTTTTAGCAGTTCCATTGTAAGGACTCGGATTAATATTATAGTTTATTTTTCGGTTCTGAGTCAATTGAGCTAACTTTTATATAACTTTACGTTGCTTAGTCGTGCCAAATTATTATTTACGACTACGTCGTAGTACTACGCGTCGTAGCTATGTAGATTATATTCCGCTAATAACAGGATCAGAGGAATCTAGTGTTAAGACATTGTAATCCTCACCTTCCGTGTCCACGTGTTGAGTGAAGGAACTCAACGGTGCGCTTTAATTTATTACCAGAACGAGGAAATGAAAATATAACCCTGAATGGGAATCGAACTCACAACCGTCACTTTACAGTCACACGCTTGTGCCACTGCGATACAATGACAGTCTCAATACAATTCCATCATTCGATGTTTTTTTTAATATAGTCATGTAAGTCGATAAAGTATGCATATACATTTATTACATAATTATACTTAATAGTAATTTCATTAATCGCGTTACAACCTATCAGTAATAAAGTAAAGCAATAGTTTTTTTTTCTTACTAACACTAGGACAATATTTACAGAAAAAAAAAATTTAGATGACATTTTTACGTAGGCTCAAACCCCAAAACATCCCTTTTTTGGTTGTTTTAATATAGGAAATTCTACAGTAACATTACCTACGCGTACATCATTTATCACTCCGTTCCGAGTTGTCTTTTGATGTTATGTACATACGCGTGGTTCTAATGGAATCTATTTACATAATTTTCACTCCGAGAAACTGTATAACATTTTGTCACTTTTTTGACATAGGTATATATATTATACATTTAAATAATTATTTTAATTTTTCATTTAAATCAGCTTTAAATATTCAGTGATTTAGGTCAGAATATACGACGTTTCAAGTTTTCATATTTCCCTTGTAATATAACGTGTCAATTTTTAATAAATTTTTAGTAAAATTATTTTATTTAAATAAATACTGTAATTTTTATCCCAGAATAAGTGGCTGGGGAAAACGTAGAGGCGCAGCAGCAACGGCGGTGGAACAGAAGGCGAAATCGTTGCTACCTCAGAGTGATATTCCGGCTCTTGCTTACTATATGGAAGAATATGCGTCTCGACGTCTTACATCTGACGCCTTTCTTACAGTTTTGAGGGATTTACTTGACACGCCACAAAAAGTAAGTATTATCAAAACATAGTCGTGGCGCCGGGCACAAAGTGTAACTGTAAAACCGAGTTGTTGTAGGTTCGATCCATAATTGAGGTGATGCAATATTTATTTAAATTTATATTTGCATTTCTTCGCTGTGGTGTCGAGGCAAAACGTGGCGTTGGGTTCCGCCACTCAACGCGCAATGCCTCCAGAATTCGGCGAAAAGTGGGGAACGGAGTGTCTTCACATTAGGTTCCCTCTGCCTACCGTGCTGTGTGCGGGATACAGCGTGAAGCTGATTTGATTTATTTGATTTATATTACCTATCATTGTAAATAACACATAAAAGCGACTTTAATAAAAATATGGGTATATTATGCATTCAACTTGATGTTTTCTCACTATTCTTAAGCGAATTATGATTAGGCAATTTACCCTCAATTGCGTTTATTTGCTGTCGTAAACATTAAGAAACCGCGAAAAAACTCGTTACGCCCTCCCATTCTCGTATATTTCCACTTAATTACATTAGCGGCTAAATAACGTTTGCTTTTTTAATTAAGAAATGATTAATCATTGTAAATATAAAATCATAGTACCTACACGCGGCTTAATTATATTTGTGGTTTACGAACAACTATACACATATATAGTTCTTTTTTTTAGTTTGCCTAAAGGTTTTGTATTAAAAATGTTTTTAAGTATGTATTTTTATGCTTATTAAATATATTTAGTAACGCTCTAGACTGAAACAAAACTGCGGAATGATTGTTTTATTACATTAGTTATATCCAATATTTAATAAAAACATGAACCGATGTTACCTAGATTAAAAAATACAAATAAATATATTTAAAAAGTATAATAATATATTTTTTTTAACATGTAGTCATTTTTAGACAAACCAATCAAGTTTCCACAAACCCATATCCAAGAAACCAAATACATAAAACTACTTTTATAATATATTTTTTTAATCCCATGTAGATTTTTTTAAATTTACATAAGTGATGTAATTTAAATTAATAGTCCATACGCTAATTTTTTATTATGACCTCGCTTATTATATAATTTTAAAAAATGTCACGAATGTTATATTTAAAAAGATTTTTATTGTTGGCAGTATTCACTTTTGACGGAAATCCGGGAATTTCTGCTTCCGGAGGACCGGCCGCGTTTCGACGAGCTCGTATACCGCCGTCCCGAGGATGGACCGGATCCCCATATAAAGGTATATAAATATTACACAAGATATACTGTATTTGATTAAAATATTTCGTTCAAAACAATTTCTACATGATTGTTTACTGAATTTCTTTATTTTATTAATGTTGTAAGATGAAAAAAATTGTGTACAAGTTTTTGTAATAGTGGCAACATTGTTCAAACAATTTAATTATGGTATAACATGTAGGATAACCACATTGATAGTACACCTAAAGCTATTACTGTTACCTATATAATCCCAATTCAATTTTCGTTGTCATCTTTGTTAGACATCTCGAATTATTGTTGCGTAAATAGATAATTATCAAATCTACAGGTGTAATACACAAATAATGTCGGTTCAAGAGCTAAAGATAAATAGATAAATTTATATGGAAAACAGTATGACATGTTAAACAAAACTTAAATAACTATAATTATCTTTAGAATAGTGTAGGTACACCCATATATTATTCGTAAATGAGGATCAACCTGTTTACAATTATTTCGTACCACTTCTTCTGTATCATTTAAATATAGTATTGTATAGAAAAATATAATACAGGTATGCATTAAATTAGGTTCCTGCAAAAACTCTCGAACAAACAGCTTAATAATACAAAATTCTTATTTTAACTTATCACGTACTCGTAATTGCATTTTTTTGCGAAGTTACATTGTGTATAACGGTTACAATTTGATCAATTTAAGAAAAATCTAACTCAATATTACAAAAAAACTTCTCTATACCGTAGTGCGTAGTAAATTGAATTTTGGACACAATCATAAATTTCGTACAAAAAGAAGTTATAAAAATGCTATACGTACATAATTTATTATACTTAACAGTAAATTTTAGTCTAGGCCTTTTCACAATACACTTTTCAAATCAACAGTTTAAACCGCTTTAGGATTTTGATAGCTTGTCATATAAGCATAATATTGAGACATTAAGCAAAAAAATATTATTATATGCTATCTAAATCGTGCACATTTATAAATGGTAAAAATATCTGTGTTTTTCAATAAGTACCTGCGATTGCTAGTTTGCATAAAATTATTCAATGAGCGAGGCTGATTGAAAATATATTTTGGCGATAATTTTTTATAGAGAATATAAAATCATTGTATTATAATAATGTTGTTAATGTAAAATTTGTACCATTTTTGTGTTGTATATTTGTATGTATATTTATTTATTTAATAATTGTTTTACCGTGGATTCGATTCCCGTTCGGATTATTTTCATTTTCCCGCTCTAATGCAGCAAAAAGGAGTGGTGAGTTTCACCACTAAGACCCAGTGTCTTAAATTTCGGCAGAATGAGGAGAAAAAAATATCTTGGTACTAGATACCTACCTAATAGGTAATAAAAAGAAACATCATGTACAGCCATTTGTTAATACTGCACTTTGTATATTGTTATGTATGTAGGTATGTTTACCATTACTCATTAAATATTTATTTATAACATATTGAAGCTGATAACTCAATCTATGAATGCTTAAAATGCAATAAAGAAATTCAATAATAGATTTTTTTAATTGACTTTATAACCTAGCTCAATTACTTTAAACTTCATTTATATTAATTAATTTAGATGCAGCAAGATACGACGTTAAATTAATAATTATTATAAGATTCTCAGTTTTTTCTATATTGTTATATTAAAATTGGCTGTATCCATTAAGTAATTTTTTCTTATCTCAAGTTTGCAAGCTCTAATTAGAAATTCGCGCTCGCAGATAAACATGAATGCGCTCGGAATTTCTAGATGTTTATTTTACTGGTAAAGCAGTCCTTCGCCAAATATTACAAATGAAAGTGAAATTAATATACCTTAACCTTATATATTTCTTAAATAGAAGTAAAATACTAATAAAATCATTATTTTTTTTAATTTGTCATAGCAAGGAAATTGTGATTGTTATCACCTTGTTATTAATAATGTTAGAATATTCAGACCATGCTAAACAAAATTGTTTTCTTGTTAAAATTATGCTTCATCAAAGCTTCATCGTTTCAAAGATTTTTATGTGGACGGAAGTTTGAATCAAATTATTTTATTTGACTGCGTAAATATAAAAAACATGTGACTCCCTGAGAGCAAGCTGGTGGGCTAACAACAATAATTAAATTATTGTAATATTTTAGATTTTAATTAACTCGAAATTAACCAAACGCCTACTGGTGTGTATGACTTAAATATAATTAAAATAAAATATAGAAAATCCTTAAAATATATTTCTAGGAAGCGAAAATACTCTTTTTTAAATCTTGACAAAATAACTGAGACTTATTAATTTTAATGACACAATAATAATTTGATCTTTTTACATTATTGTATTTATAATTGCTTCAAGTATTACATTAATTTCAACAAAGCAAAAAAAATCATTTCAATACAATAAATCCAATAGCGTTCATTGAACGGTGAAATTTTAATCAACTGGATTCTTTATTTCATTTGACATTTTTTCCAAACGACATAACTAATTTTATTATTGAAACACTAAATGCTGATGGAATTGATTCTAGAATTAATTAAAATACTTATTGGATCTTCAAATTTCTAGATAACGTTGATAAAATAAACATCAGCAAAGGATGTACTCGTATTTTATATAGTCCTAAGAGGATTTGGAATAAAAAAAACTTAGATGCGGCATATTAATTAAGAAAAGCACAATTTGGTTTCTTAGCTGAGATTAAAACCGTGTCATACAATAGTGTATTACTGGCATGTACGTACCTGAGGCTTGGAATTGTTCGTAGCGGGCGAGTGAGAGACACATGCTGCCGTCGTCAACTATGCACGAACTTCACGATCCGGTAAGTGCTTTGGCCGCACGCGTTCATATGTTGCATGCATATATCCATATAGCGACGCGATACGATGTTATATTTCCTAATATGTATTTTATTATAATAAAAATGGCAAATAAATGACCAATATTTTTTTAAAAATTTTAATTTCGTCCTATCGCGTTGCAAGTTTTACGTTACAGCCTTATGACATTAGATATTTGAGTTCTGTTGCATATAAAGCATATTTGATGTGTAAAATGTATTTGTGTAATAATTATGTTGTTGTTAAAAGCTTTGTGTTAACATAGAAAACTTAGAAAATGTTGGTAGGTCCAATTTGTACAGAACTCGTCATTCACCATAACATATACAAATAACCAGAGCGGCGTTATTTATTATATATTTTTCATATGGTATACATAAAGTTTAACGGAAATGTTTATTGTACTTATTTGTAAGTATAACGAAATTTATAACTCACACAACACTCGGCATGAACGTCTTCATATAATATATTAGGGTGAGGTAGAGATTGTTGTTGTAGGAGGTGCCGGCAGAAGTGCCTCTCGTGGTCGACCATCGCTCGCCCTCCGAAGACTCCGGCTTGGGTCTCCCGCCCCACGATCAAGCTTACAGGTGACCGCAAAGATTTAGGGACATTTAAAAATAGGGGACATTCGTTTAAAACATAATTTAACTGAAGTAAATTATTTTTGCGTCTTTTAATATTTTATAGTAATTATAAAAATAGTAGATAGCAATTCCATGACTTGATTCCAGCAAGATGTGTGTCGTTGGCTCATTGCCAATATTTTTGTTCAGCTCGGGAATCGATTGTTTTATAGACGCATAAACGTCCGCATTTATTGTCACCAGCGGTTTTATAGGGCTATCATGCATCCGTAAGGGTTCTTTTGAATTAACTGCTCGTAAAGTCGTTACTCAATAGACTATTCTAAAAAACAATTTAGCCGCTATTAAGATATACCTACTACTACTTTAATCTACATACTTCAAGCTACTTAAAAGTTAAAATAATGAGTAAATTCTAAAAACGGTAAAAGGTTCTGCTGTAAAGGCGCTGGGACCACTTTGTATATTAGCAGAGATAATTAGTTTGATATTCATCATTGATGTAAGATATAAGACAAAGTGCTGTGTGGGGCAGGAGCGGGCGCGCTTGGCGCGCTGGGGACCCGCCGCCGCCGGACGACGAGCTGGACCCTCCGCCCGAGGTGATTTTGCCAGAATTACCCTCACTTTAATATTTTACCTGTGACACTTTTCTTCTCAAAGCCTTATTTTCAGCAGTGTTCTGGGTGTCACTTGCAACCCCACAATCACGTTTATTCTTTTAAATTACAATTTACGCTTGAATTAGTAAAGCTATATACTAAGCACGGTCGTATACAAAATGTTCAATCTTACCACTAATTTGTATACATATCTACGTTTTATCTATACATTTTATACAAAATAAATGCACTCATATTTTAATCGTCTTCATATCTACATATAAGTAGAGGAGTGGCACTTCGACACGACCACTGAATTCTGTAATTCACGTTTCTTGCATGAGTATAACGGCTAGATGTAGTACTTCACTTTGCTGTTGTGGCCGTTATTTCCATTTATGTAAAGCCTATAACAGATATATACATCTGGCTAAATTTTTCATTGTTTCATTAATGAACACTAGTGTCAAATTGGCTATTACTGAAAAAAAAGCAGTTAGTCGGTAATAACGGCCAACAAATTCATTCTACTTCCTAAACTTCCCATTAGAATAGTATAGATTTATTATTGCTATCTTTCAATGCATTTTCTTAAAATAAATAAACATTTTTGAAATCAGGATTTATAGAAATGTATGTATGGCCATTTTACTTTTTCTGGGGACACATGTACTTACATATTACGTTATACATAATTTCAATCTAAAAATGTTGCTAGTCTAGTTTAGCAATATCTTCATTTTACATCCCTCGGGTATCGGCTCGTTGGTCTAGGGGTATGATTCTCGCTTCGGGTGCGAGAGGTCCCGGGTTCAAATCCCGGACGAGCCCAATTATCGTTTTCACTTTTTTGTCATGTTACCTACCTCTATATTATGTTACATTGAATTAAGAAATTATTTTCTAATGTAATCAATTCAAATTATTAGTAATAATTAAATAATTTAAAATGAGATTCTATACTAATATTATTTTATATATACATATTTTATAATATCAGTAGGTAGTTAGTATTGTATACCATTATTTAATTTTTACAAAATAAATGTTTTTCAAATACCTGTCAAGTTTTTTGAAAAAATATTTTATCATGTTAAAAGTATGTATTAATAATTAGTCATAATATTGCCAGAAAAGAAAATTGCGATTACAGATACACGTATAACGTTTAAGATACGTTTTGAGTATTCATGACATAGAAACTGTAATGATTCCCTTATGAATTTCATAAAAATTCCATACTTTTCTTGAATTGTTTATTCAAAATCCATAAATGTAACAGAAAATAATCTATATATACATATAATAAAACTGTATGTCATCGCTGTCTGTACATAGAAGATATATGGTAAATTCCGTTATTGGGGGCATTCATAAATGTAAACCCAAAACAATGATTTTAAACGAAAGTAATTCAGATGACAAAATAGATAAATGTGTAATACAAGCCGGCGAAGCCGCATTGGTATTCAAATAAAATGCCTGCTTCTATTAATTCAAATATTAGTATAGACTTCCGATTTTTTTATAATCGCCTTTATTTCGTGATCGGTACGAAATCTTGACTCTTGAGTATGTTGATGGTGATCGAATTTCATATCTGAAGTTATTTTTAAAACACAACACTAAAAGCGGTATGTTCTGTGTAGCTTTGAGATTAGCTGCCCCGAGTGGCCAAATGACGTCAAACGAGACATGATCCGCGCCACGAATTTGATGTATCATTAAGATAAGTGGTTTTACTCCCTTGTTACAAGGGTTAGCGAACGTAGAGGTAACCCTTTATTAAAGTAATAGCCTATTTCCTTATTTCCTTTGAAATAAAAAGTTCTTTAATGAAATTAAGTCTTATGCCCTATTCGTTGAGATTTAAAACGCGTCCTTTGCCATTGTATGTCAATTACGTGTAAAAATAATAGTTTAGTGATAAATATAAAAAATAATAATTCTAATCTCTAGTCAATTATATCAGTCACTACAAAATCCATTTTTTTAGGCCTACGGTCCCTTAATTTCCCAAAAAATCGTATTTTTTCATTTACGGCCAGTATATGGCAAAAGACGTATATTTCGACACTACAAAGGAAATCAAATTGAATAGGGTACTTCCAGTTGACCTAGAATTATGAAAATTGGTAGCATCTACAGGTAGGTAGTAGTAGATAGTTCAGGAAAAAACCTGAAAACTATAGATTTGTGGTTAAATCCTACAAAATAATAGCCTTAGAAGGGCAAGATTCTGTATTAAAACCGCTAGCTCAAGTGAGGTGTCAGATGAAAGGGCTCTAGCTAAGTTAAGCTTGAATTTCAGAAAAAACTCGAGACCTCCATTTTTTGTACGGAACTCTCGGTGGCAGAGCCCGACTCGCTCTTGTTCTGTTTTTTTTTAACTTTTTACTTAAATTAAAATTATCAAAATAAATCTAAAAATAAATATTCCTACTTTAAATTACATCTATTACAATAATTTACCAATTTAACCAAACAAAATCCCCCGTTATACTTCACAACAATTCGTATTAAATCTTTTCTCCGAAACACGCGGAAATGGTTTCCTCGAATGTATATTGTCAATAAGCACGACACGAACAAATCATAGAAAATGTGTTCAAATTGCTCGTATTCAATTGAAAAATGATGGCGTATGGGCGGGAAATTTTTCTGTGCGCGTCACTTATCATGATGGGGTGATGAAGACGTCCGCGTCAGCGTCAGTCGGCAACTCGGCAGCACGGCAGTCCTCGGCACGCCGGACTAGCGGCTAGACGCCATGTCACGTCGTCGGCGTCGCGTCGCTTTCCGCGACTATATACAACTGGACATACGTGCCATGGCGAAGGTATTGCCATGTCATTAAAATTATAATCACAATGAGAGCTAGCAGTATAATTAATTAGTAGCCATATTTAGCGTTTTCTAATTTAGATTTTTTTTTATGTTTTTAGTTATGAAATGCGTCTCCCTGTCCTATTTACGTATAATGCGTAATAAAACTGTCTGTTATTTCCGTTTTGTTATAAATATTGTATTTTTCACGTTTATAGTTTATTCTATATTTTTTATATATATAAACATATTTATAAGTATTCGATTAATTAACGATTATTCGATTTATTAATAAATTATATTAAAGAATTGCTGGAAATGTTATATATACACTAAAAACATTACAGATATAATAACATACTACAAACTTTAACGTACTTTTAATTTGAAAACTTCGATATAACTGTGAAGTGCCTGTTTGTAGCAGAGCTGCAATTGTGCAGCTCCAAAAAATAAGTAAGTTGTGTTTTTAAAACCGTCATTCAAAAAAATATATCTTCTCAAAAAAAAAAAAAAAAAAATATGTACATACAATATACCGACATAGAATATATCAACCAGAAGTCTATATGACTTCTGATTCTTAATAGAGAAAAATCCTTATTTTTCTTTATTTCTCCTAATATTCATAAAAATAAATATATGAATAATTCATAAAATAAAATTGAAAAGTAGAGGCGCTCATAGTTTTTTTAAGGAAAATAACATTAAGCTACAACCTGCAACAGTGTTGTGCGCGAGCCCTATTAACTGAAGTTTCTTCACTTAGCCCGCTTATACGAAACATGCTAATGTCTAGTTTTCGTTTTCTATATTATACTCGTATATGTAACTAACAGTCTACTCCCGGTTTCGCCCGCCTATGTTTATTGTTATATTATAGTCAATTCATATTTTTCTTAAATAAATTTTATCTTATTTGTTATTCTATAATACTAAACGGATCTATCTACATCCGTATTTATAGCCTGAAAGTGAAACAAACATTCTAAGAAACATTCTTAGAAACTTTCACATTTATAATATTGAGGTGTGGGTTCGATCCCCATTCGAGGGAATTAATTATTATCTTGATTTCTTAATATTTTGATTTCTTTGCTTTGGCACCAAAGCAAAAGCCCGGCGTTGAGTTCCGCCACTCAACAGGCAATGTCTCAAGAGTTAGATGGAAAATGGGGAACGGTAGTGTCTTAATGGAAACGGAGAGTCTTTACAGTAGGTTGCCAGTTCTCCCTTCCACTTCATGTGCGGTACAGCGTGAAGCTAAAAACTTATTTTTATATTTAGTTTAAACATTTTAGAGATAGTCAGTCTTAAAAGGCTTAGATAGGAGACATTTATGAAAGCCTAACATCAGAATATCTCGGCCAGAATCTTATCCAATTGTAATAAGATTTAAGGACGTAGAGTTCTGTTCCTCTGGGATTGTTTTCATTTCATTGTCAAATCTAAAGTGTAGTAAATTATATTTCTTTATCATATTTTACTCAGTTTTTAACTCAGAACTATTTTCCTCAAAAAACTAAATTGAAACGTTATATTAACGTGTTGACCAGCTTTAAACATTTATCTTGGTAGAGGGTAGACCAAATACAAATTTGGTAGACAGTATGAGATAGCATAGTACAACTAAAGATTTTTAGATTTTTTTATCGTTTATTTATTACGAATATAATAAAAATGCCCACTCAACGTCACCAATTTCTCTCATCTTTGCTTTATTCTTACTATAACGCACACAACGATTTTCTCATACATATGTATTATAAGCATTTTGTAGTATTTTTTGTCATTGCTAATTCAATCAGCTAAATTCTAAGACTCCTATGGTACAAAGGAAATGGCATCCTTCACACCTATTCTGTCATATTTCATTTTACGTAAAGCTACTATTTTAAATTCATATAAATCACGATATATAAATTTGTTTACTTATAATGAATCTTACTGTAATTTTTTCATCACTTTTACTAAGTGAAAATCTCTAATTATACAATTTCGATCACAAAGCAATATACGTTAACAAAGACGTCTCCCAAACCACTTATTCCATTTTTACATTTGAATGAGATTTCCGAACTTAACCCAAAAACACTGAAAACATTAAATCTTTATTTGTTAACTATAATTATTGCTAATATGCTACTTTGATCTGACTCCATAAACTTTCGACTTATGTATTTTTAAACCTTAAAACTATGCCGCACAAAAATAGCTGCAAAAATCAATTGAACGGTCGAGACTCTTGATCATCCCTCACCCTTCAGTTTGATCGCGGTCTCTCGTAGCTTCACACTGTTATATACCTTTAAAATCTTTATTGTTTTCGGCATAAAATCGTTTATTGTGTGCCCCATTATGAGGTAGTCCTAAGTAAGTTGGTGTCACTGAACGTTCTAACCTCCTTGAACGTGTTTCCCTCCTTCCCTCGAGTGCTTATTAATTTTCTTTCCTGCATGCGTCGTTTCTCGTTGTCTTTGTGTGCATGTATATGTATGTTGATCTTTAGGCGTTTTAGAAAACATATATATTTATATATAACGAACAATTAGTAATAGCTACTATACATGCAGGAGTACGAGGAGGAAGGCAGGCGTTCTAGAAGACACTCTTCGCCATGTAACTCCAGAGAGGGCAGCACGACTGCACTCCACACACAGCATTACGACGAAGCCGTAAGTAATAGATTTTGTATATGTATTAAATTTAAAAAAATATTCGAAATAAATCTATCATATAAAGGTGACGAACGTAATATAACAGGTTCAAGGTGCATTTAGATAAGCAAACGGAAAATAAAGTTTTGAACTTAAATAAGGACCCTAATAAAAAGAAATTAAAATTTATTCTGCTATTACTTATATAGAGTAACTTATTTATAATTTTTCTTTAACCGGTTAAAAGATCTGAGATGCAATTAATATAAGTACATCCCATAATCATTTTAAACTAAAATTAATTTTAATTTTACAACTAGAATCTACTTAGCTATTTTAGCAAAATCTGATTTATGTCATCTAGTTTCTGATGACTAATATAATATAACTTAACATATTCTGCGTACATTTTTATTGTTTTTATAGGTGTTTTAACTTAGTAAAACTTAGTTATCGCCTCTTACTCTCAAAGAAAACTGTAACACAAACATACATTCATCCAGTCACATTATGGCTTTCGTAATACACTTTGTAGGTCTTATTAGAATAACACAGAGCGTGTTTCAAGAAAAATGGATGTCGCTCATGTAGATCACTCTACCTATGGCAGCAAGGCTTGGCGGTGAGCCAACTGTCTAATACATTCACTCTCATTTGCTACTTCCAAGAGTTTGTACAAATGACTGTTACTTAATTCATCTCTACATTTTTATACATGACTTTTATTAAAAAGTATTCCAACAAATGCGAATTGATGCAAGGTTTTTTATGACAATTTAATGTGAAGAAGGCGCTGTATATGTTTTTGAAACTCTACCAAGAGGTTATAAGTTATGAAATGAAACAATTATCAATTATTCTACTTGAATTAATTAAAGATTACCGTAATATAGTGTGCTTAAAGATCTTTTTTATCTCCCACTGTTCCAAATATAATAAAAAAATAGAAATATTTTTTTAGAATCGTATAAAAATTTGAACGTAGCGGGATTTGAACCCGCGCCTTTTAGACGGTCTAAAAAAATAAAAACTAACAGTGTATGATGAGGTCTTAGTATAAAATTTATAATATGAGCCTTGGGTTTTGATTTTTATAAATAAAAGTAGGAAGTGGACACCGTTTCCTGCCTTTATTTTTAGTTTTTTTTTTGTTTACGATAGTGACTAATATAAAGTGAGTAGGTTTGCCTTTGCCGTTTTTATAAGCTGATAAATTTTTCAGCCTTCCAATATAAAGGTCAATAAAATATTGTGATTCATATCCACAAATAAAGTGAACCATAAGGTGCTGCAATGAAGCTGTGTCCATTTATAAACATTTTTTTTTTGTTTTAAAATTGAACGACTCATAATAATAAAAACTCATGGCAATAAAAATAATAAGATAAATGTTAAATTTCACATAGAATAATTTAATAATACGTAAGTGTATGTATATGTATATAAACTAAATAATAGTCAAAATAAAAAATATATTAATATAAATAATAATGATATTTTGTATCAATGAGAGCACTCTAACTCTAGATTTCTAAGGAAAAACATTAAAACAAAATTATTAAGTAATAAATTTATTTCATGTCAATAGTAGGTCTAGCATCAGTCTTAAAAACTACTCTCAACTTACTCTTCTCTTTTCTATTACATTCTTATTAAGTTTAAGCACTTGCAGCTCCAATCAAAATAAAAATATCCTCTAGTAGTCTAATTAACAATAAACATAAGGCTATGTGTAATTGAATTCCAGTCAAAACCGTAGTAGATTTTATTTTATTTTGTTTATCAAAATTTTATATAAATATTTATTTATTTTAAATGTCCGAAGGTATCATTTGCCAATTCTACAAATTAATTTATAATACTTTTTAAATTTCGTCTTACTCTAACAATACTTATCGGTGAAAATATAAAGTATTTAGTGGCAATATCATCAACATTCTAATTCACGGTCTTAATTTTAAGCAGTAGGTAAATTTTAAAAAAAATTAGCATAGTATATCTTAAAAAAGCAGAAAATTGAAATTATAATGACATAACCATATTCGGCCATGGTGTATGCTGTGTTTATAACGAACTAACCTATAGGCTTACTGTAACGTAAGCCACCTAATTTAATATTTTAAAGTAATTTAGTTTTCTGGTAATATAAATTAGTCTTTTAAACTTAAATTATGGTAAACGGGTTATAGTTTTTCCTGTAGTGTCCGCCTGAGCTCCTCAGTAACCTTTACTAGATCCTTGTTGTCACGACGATGTCGTTTGCCACTGAGGTCACTGCAATCTTCAAGGTAATCTTTTGGGGGCTCCACGGGGCATTTGCGCTCGAACTTGGGCCGAGGTATTCTTACTCGTTTCACGTCATCTAACCAGCTCTCCATGTTTGTAAAATGAAAATTGTCGATTTGTTAAAAAAACAACCTGCAAAAAAAATATGTTGTTTAACGTTTGTTATATAGTTGTTCTATGCTAAAAGCGTGTGTGTATCCTTAAGTATATATCGGGAGAAATATTAATATCACATCTTATACGTCTCGTTAATTTCTGTAGTTTACATAATTAATATCTTTACTAATATTTATGGTATAGCACTTATAATGAAACACTGTTTATATTGTCAATCTTAACGCACACTTCTCTCTCATTATGATATTAGCAACGCAATAAGCCTAATAACAGACTTAGCGGAGTATTGGCTAAGATAAGATGGTCAGTAAAAATTTCGAAATCTTATACAACTTTGCTAAATAAAACTTGTACCGTTACGCAGGCGCCGGCGCAGCGCGAGCGTGGGCACCAATGCCAATGCAGCCAATCGGTTGCAACAATGGAACGGGCGATTGTCGGTGCCAACTGCCATTGTCAGTCCCATTGTTTCAGTAGATCTTGTCTCTTTATTTAGGTTGAACAATATACTAATTTCATTTCGTAGCGAATTATGATCACACAATTTGGATATTGTATTTTATTTACGAAATAGGTACATATTATTATGTATAACAAATTTAATTATAGATTATAGGCCGTCGTAGCGCAGCGGCACAATGGTGTGAATGTAACGCGACGGTTGTGGGTTCGATCCCCACTCGCACGCAATGCCTCGAGAATTCGGCAGAAAGTGGGGAACGTCTTAAGACTAGGTTCTCTCTGCCTGCCCTGCTGTGTGCGGGATACAGCGTGAAGCTGATTAATTAATTTAACAGTTTAATACCGACTAATTTATCACTGTTCTGCTATCTCGGCCGCTAAAACAAAGATGTTTAATGCACGATTGACTTTCTCCGGCGAAAGTGTAGCTAAATGTACTAGCATTATTTCATTTGACGCTTTCGAAACCACAATTTACCAATTTGACATTAAAGTGCTCTTCAAATAAAATTGGCCATTCTTGTCTTTAATCTGAATCTATATTATTTTGTTTCATAAATGCTTTGAATTGGAGAATTAACGAGATTTAAACGCCATTTAATAATATAAAATGGTACAACCAGCAGTGCTGTAATTAAAATGAATGACTAATATATATTTTCTTGTAACAAATCGAGTTTTTATTTCTTTTCCGTACTTGGAAATCTAAGATCATGTAATTATATATGATCTAACTTAAAAAGGTATTAAAATCTATATATTATTATTTATTTTTTCCTAAATATCGTTTATTTTGTTAAGAGAATCAAGCCACAATTTAAGCATACTTTTATGACTTATGCTTTCTGTTATATCAAAATTTTATGACTAGCTTTGGTTTATAAATTATGGCTCGACCCTCTTTATCACCAAACAACGATAATTCTTACGTTCTTATCAACAATATAAAATTTAACTTCCTGTAAGATACTCTTAAAGGATCACGAGTTAATTTCATTCGGGTACTACGAGTATGTCGCAATATAGAAAGCGAGACGTCTGTGGGAGAACATGTTAGGAAGCGGCTACAAGAACGCAACGAACGTATTCTTTAATGTAAAAATAACATTTCCATTATTAATATTTATTCAATGGATATTTTAATTAATTAGTTTAAATAAATAAGAATAAAAAAATAGCATTTTTCATATGAAATATAGGGTTTAATTTTCTCAATATAAAAAATACCCAAATTCATTCCGTATTACCTTTTCTCACAGCTTCCATTTTTAACAGAGTTATAAACCTAGTAATGCTATATCTATTTTTTATATCAAATTGCAGTAAATCTGTGTTTTCATACTTGTGCTAGTTTTGTTGGCTGTGCCGCGTGACTCAGGGTCGACGTCGATACAACCTCTTTAATGAGAACAATCACTGTGATCTTTTGTCATGTTAATGAGTCTAATTATACTTATTATGTTTGGAGATAAATTTGCTTAATGAAATTGAATTTGAAGATAAATTATAAATATTGATTATACATTTTGAAACTAACTTTTTATTCATAATCTTTGAATTATTAAAACAGAGTATAAAAGTCATGTGAATATTTTCCTTTCAAATATATCAAAATCTGGTTGGGTCTTCCATATCACCCTACTTCGTTATCTGCCCCGTAGTGTGATTGAGCACGTAATATATTTAAAGGTGGGTACGATAGTACTTTATTTTATTAGTATACAGGGTGGAAGAGGCAGCGCTTCTTTTATTGAAACTGCATATAGAGTAATATATTTCAAATCCACACCTAAGAAATTAATCAAGGTACCTCAACAGTTTGGACGTAGAAATTTTTTTTCATTTCTCGATTTTTATCCATACCTGTATTTCGTGTCACGCACACATACGTAAGCGACGTTGCCGCTTTGACAGGTAAGTGTGTGCGTGCCTATATTATACTTTACAAATGGCGTTTTATTTTAAAACGATATTTTTATTATTTATTTTGTTTGAAAAAATAACTTTTTCATTTTTGGGAATTATTTTTTTTCCGAATTATATTAGGCTTTTATAGAGTAGTTAAAACTGTGGTTTCATTTAAAGTGGTGCAGACAATTCCACCCTGTATAGTATGAATCGAGGTGAACTCTTGCATTTATGCCTACTTTACAGCATTCTAAGAGTATAAATATTATTTTTTAAATAAAATAATAAAAATTTTTTTTTTCATACGATAAATAGGACAAAGAAAATACATAATAAAACCGTAAATTATAACTAAAAATTAATTTCAATATACAAGTAAATAAATATAATTCGAGTTTTATCTCGCTCTGTGCTCCAGCACTCTTTCTTCACTTCTCAGAAGTGCATTATGTATATTTTATCAGTTTCTTAATATACATTCAATCCTTAATAGCATATAATTATTTAACTACTATACCAAAGGTAATATACGACGACACACATACCTTAATTGTTTATATTTTCATTTTATATCTATGTAAAATGTCTTTGTATTGCAAATAGAATAAAGTTAAAGTACATATATGATAAATAATATAAAAGGAAACATTGTGTGCACCATTGAATTAATTCGATAATAATATTGGTTGGAGTAAACAGAAAATACAATACAAAAAAGATATTAATTGAATTCTTAACATATTAATTCATAACATAATAATTGAATTTTATACCATAAAAATAAAAAAAACCCATACGATGTATAAATAACAGTGTGTGTACAACTTATAAAACACGTGTATTGTATGTAAATGATTGTGCTGATATCTAGTATCTGGTATTCTCTCATGCATGAGAGGAGTCTAGATGTGCCGGAAGCCGTCGCGTGCGCACCGCCGACGCTTCCGATGACAATGGGAAATTATTCGCAATAGAAAGTAGAATTTTAATATCATATCTTTTATGCATAAGCATTTTATGTATATATTTTGAAGTAGGTACTTTATTTTGTATTTATAATAGTATATCTTGTTAAGTGAACATATAAAAATCAATGTTTCCGCTTTAACAGAAAAACTTTAGTTGTTTTGTTTTAAACAAAGTGTATTCACGAGTTTTAATTAATTTGACCTACAATAAATGTCATATGTAAGCTTTCCTAGTTTTTAACATTGTTACGCTAGTAGTATGTCATGATGGCCTAGTTGTCGATATATTGACGGCACCGACTTCTAATCCAATAAATTTTAAATTTTTAACTTTCTGAATCGAAAGGCATCAGCCTTTTAGGTTCCACTTAATATCTCCAAATGGCCGCAAAAGACAGAAGCAAAACGTTTGGCTAAGAATCGCAATCGCTAGGTATATAGATATACTCAAATGTGTACCTTTGTAAATAAAGGAAAACACACAGTTATAGTTGAAGCCTTGTAAATCTACGCAGGATTATATAAAAGACAGCCCGAGGCTGAGTGTAGTATACGCAATACAAATTACAATTTACCATTTCATTTAACCCTTGACTTGCACTCATCACACTTTGATGCTATACGATTTTATAAAATTTCTTTGCAGGTTTTCATTTTTTACTATAGTTATAAATAAAATGTTTTATTAGCTCGCGCCTGTGACTTCTTTTACGTAGATTTCTAAAGTTAAAGCTAAATGAAATAAGAAAAACTATATACTGGTAATAAATTGATAGAAATGATTAAGCTAACAATGTTTGCCAAAATGTTGTCTGCCAACTGTCTGCCAAAGGTATTAAAATGTGATCAATCGCCAGAGTGAATAAGTATAAATCATTCAGACATACGCTCTTTGATATTTATAATATTTTAATAGAAGTAATTTGTATAAAAACAAAACGATGCTACTATATTTTATTATGTAAATCGGATAAACAATAAAAGTAACTACAACTTCCTATTTAGATATAACAAGCAATACGCGTTGATATGCAAATGCTTTTACCAGAGCACTTATAGGGACCATAACAATAAGACAGCCTTGTAGCATTATGAAGGCATTTCTAATAGCCCCCGATACGTGACAGTAGAAGTTCCTTCCAATTAAGCCTCCTTTCCACTTTCACTTCACGACTTTTAACAAAGGACTTTCAACTTCATTTTGGTTGAGTGTTGTACCTATATGTATATAGATACGTACGTATGCGTAGTAGTGATGTAACTCAATTTTATTTCGAATAATATTACAATAAAACGATATAACATTCAATTTTGCTTTTTATATATTATCTACTTGGAGAATATTGTGTAATATTATCATCGTTAAACAAAAATCTTACCATCTGTTAAGATCGTATCTTTACATCTAGTATGTTTTATAAACAGAAACTAGGTAAAAATAAATATAAAATAATTTCCAATATATAACTTAACTGTGAACAGAATTATATTAGCACATTTAAAAGCTATTAAGAAGAAAAGCCATCAATATCTTTCTGTGTCAAGCGTCTAGCTATAAATAATAGCGAGATGAATCTTAGACCAGACTCCGCTAGCTCAGACCTAATAAAAGCTCGGTTGTTCCCAAGACTCGAGTTCCGGGGTCACCGCGCTGACACCCTTAGATTTTATCACCGGGTATTAAAATAATTTACGGTACCTATATTGTTTTATAGTAAATACAGATTATATTATAATTACTTTTTGACATATAAATTGTGCACCTTAAAGTTTAAACTTGAAATTAGAATTTTTTTTTTTAAACTTTTAGAAATAACTTTACAAAAATTAATTTAATTACTGCTATAATGATTTTATAGGGTTTTAATTTTTTAAGAATATAAGGCAATATTTATATGAAAGCACTTAGTAGTAGGGTAAGCAGGGCAAAATGACGTAGAGCGGGCACTCGTCGCGATAATTGCGCTGCCGGTGATAATGAACACTCCACTCTGCCCGCGGGCATACGGGCATCCCAGCTCGCATCACTTACTTTATTTATTTTAATGTAAAATAATTAGAGATAATGAAGTTAAATATAATTAAAACGTTAATTTACTATAAGAATATATTTTTATGTTTTGAAATAAATGTCTATATATTTTGGTTCATATCTCAAAACCTAACGAAAAATGTTTAATTAAAAAAAAACAAATGAAGATGTTTAGCGTTCTATATGTGGTATCTTGATAAATTTTAAATGCCCTTAGTCTTTGCATGCAATTATATTATATATCACCAGGAAGAACGAATTCTAATGAAAGTATGTAACATTGTATGTAATGCGCCTTCGGCATAACCTGATATTTCCTGACTCTGCGATTTTCCCGCCTCACTTGCGCCACTTTCATTTTTTCGATATTATCATGCTTCGATAAATGTGAATTAGTTTCTTTCGATTTTCTTTTATTCAATTTACAATATTTTTTTCTTGTCTTGTATAATGTTATTATATTTCTTAGAAAAGTTTATATTTATGATTTATTATTTGCTTATAGTAAATTATATCATAAATTTAAAATTCCAAATGTTTATAGATAAATATAAAATGCATATGCATAGTATCATACCTGTCAAAGACCTCGGACCCCAAGCACCTATATATAACATATTAACTAAGATTTTAAAGACTTCCTTTATTACTTATCGTCAAAATTTAAGCTCAACATTTACGAAATGACTAATCAAGTGAAATCTTGCTCCGAGTCCCGTAATGATTATTTAAGAAATAATATTATGAACATAGTTTATTATGACTTCGAGTGAATGGCCAGTGTGTTTGACTAGCGGGATTGTAGACGGTAGCGTCGTGTGCGTTCTTAGCTATTTTGTATATAAAACGGTAAAGTGTAACGCTATACTATAAATAATTTTGTATTTCTAAGACAACATTATTTAAATCTCGGTATATTATAATACATAGAGAGATAATTTCATTTTTAATCTAGTAAGCTCATTTAAAGGTAAAAATGTATAATTAAAAACTATATGAATACATAATCATAACGTACATTTAACTAAGCATACGTATATTTTACGGAACTTTTACCAGTTATGTTATTAATGTACCTACATATAGTTTATATGTAATCAGGTGTAAAAACAGATAAATCGATTTGGATGAATGGACATTAGATACTTTCTTTCCGGGAAAATACTGCGTTTATATGTATCTATCCATGTTGATTGATATTTTTTAGTTTTTACTTTATATTATTTATTTATGAAATAATTTTTAAAATAAAGTTAATACAACAAAATAATACAGTTAATAGTAATAATAACCATTTCAATCTTGCAAATAAAAAATAAGTTTAAAATTGACAATCACATTGTCCTTTCCATTCCGCTTCGAGAGATAATAAGTCAAGTGTCACATTTCACTAAGTATCACGTACACGAGTGTCATATATCTCGGTCAACATAGCCTCCAGTGAGGAACAGCCTTAACCCGTTCTCTCGTGTTACAGTGCTAATTATACGAACGATCGAAAGAAACTCGTTCACAGATTGATTCTACACGAAATCTCTCTTTGATTCATTGCGGCTTGATTTATTATCTGTTGCTTGCGGTATGTCAGGCTTATTAGTGACTTTATTAAGCTGTAACGCTCTTATATTGGTATACCAATTCATATTATCTACATTATAAAATTCTATTTCATTTAAAATATAGGAACTAGATCCATTTGGCACCATATGTATGTTTCAAATCGGTCAAGTGCGAGTTAGTCTCGCTCACCAAGAGTTCCGTACCGATTTCATAATTATAGGAACTTGAGTTATAAAAATACACACGTGCATACGTCCGCAAACATAAATTCATAAATTTATGTTTGCGGACGTATGCACTGATTTTGTATGAAATGCACTACAAATATAAGTTTGTAATATATTTCTTTATGATATTTCTAGGTATAAGTTTCCACTACCAGTACCATTTTTTTAGATAGGGAACCTTAAAAACAAATAAACTTAACATTTATTTCCCTTCCTATAACCATAAAGTACCTCTACCAATACCTATTAATTTAGGTGTAACCGCACTAGAGTTTATGATGAGTATTAAATAAGATAACTGTGTGATTAAACTCAAGTGTTTTATTATCTATTTCAAGAACTTATGATTATTACATAATTACATAGACAGAATAAAAATCACCTTGTACATATATGATAATTTTTAATAATAATTTAATATTTAACGTTTAGTTAAGTAATACAATTTACAATTTAATAGATACAAATAAATAACAAATAAAATATAAATACTTGGTTTGGTTCTTGCTTTATAGTTATGATATCTTAAGTTTCAAAAGAGAATGACTCACACCGTCGATTGAAGTTGAAATATAATTTTAGAACAACGACACTTTCCCAAAAGGGCCGGAAGGCTGATGGCCTCTGCGCAGTAAGAACCACCTACATAGGGAATAATCTACAATGTAACATTAACCTCTATAGCAGAATAGAACCTATTGATCACCGTAATCGCACTCAACTTCTCGTAATCGCAGATATTTTTTTATAGGTATTGTAGGTACAAATATCGTTAGTTTTTTTATAATAATAAGATACTACTATCAGCAATCAGTATTATCTGTTCTAATTATATCATTTATATCTAATTGATTCTAACTGATAAAAATCTATCTCAAAATCTCAAAGTCAATTTAATATTCCAATTAATGTACAATTATTCGGTAAAAAAATATAGATTACACATTAATTGTTATCGATTATAAGTAATAGCAGTTGTTTATAATCAGCAGGTTTGAATAAAAAAACAAATAAAATAGGTAAATATTGTGAATAGAACGAAATCCAATAAAAATACATATATATACAAAGATTATGACCAAAAAAGGATATGTTGAGATCAAGCCACAGTAATCAAATTGAGTTGTGACGACTGGGGTGTGAGTGTGAAGTATCGTCAATACACTGGTGTCTAGTTAACTCAAATCGTTACTTAATATCGAATGAAAATCGATATGGCAGCTCTAAATAAGGTCAAACCAACTTACGTCAATGCAGTATACAAATATATACAAGAAAATCTGAATGAGAACTGATCGCCTTGTTGACATAGTATCAACAAAACCCTTAAATATGAACCCAGGAACAAAAGACCATGCTGCCATTGTTATTAAAAGTCCTTGTAAAAATATTAAAGCACATAATCTATTTAAACCAAGTGTAAGATAGCTCACCTGTCACGTTTATACGGAGAGTTCACAGATTATTTTATTTGTAAACAAGTTGAAGAAGTATTTTATTATAAATAGTAATACGTGTGTATCGCGCGGTGACCGGTACGCGACTACTCGGCTGTCGACAACGGAACAAGGCTGTGCGAATCGAGTTTACGATGGTCTCGAATGGCTGTCCATGTGCTGTGGACCACGAAGTGCTTATGGCTAGCAAGAAAATATGACCACCCACTTACATACTGAGCCATTTTCACCTAATTTATGTTCAAGACACTTATGCGTCATTTATTGTAGAAGTAATATCATATATGACTACAAGGAAATTATTAGGTATAAGTAAATAAAATGTTCATTATCATAAATCTTCTATTTAACTATCGACGCGGAATAAAAAAAATTGTAAACTTGAAAGTCTACAATTTTTTTTGTGTGTGTCTGTCTTGTCTCTACTTTGTTAATCTTAGAATGATGCGAAGGTCCAATACCAAAACAATTAAAAAAACAAAAATAAAATGAAATTAATATTTCCAAATTAGATTACTACTAAACCGCACATATTATACGTATAATTTGTGCGAAAGTACTTGTTATGTAACATATTCAGTGCGGTTAGAGTAACTAAATAATATATCGTTGTCACTATATTACGCTATTGGATATATTGCTGGCTTTATAGCTTGCCTAAGCTCGATACAGCTTTTGTTAAGGTCTGATTATTGTATAACCAGGATTTTATATACGTCGTTAAATAAAAACTTTTAAAAAGGTTAAAAATTTTAAAGTCCCTAAAATATTAACAATAAAATAAATTTAAAACAAAAAAGATGTGATATGAATGCAAATATCGTAATAGAAGTTATCATACGTCGGTGCTTGTCTTAAGCATCATCTCTAAGCCCCGTTATTTTGTACCATATTTCGGCATTACTACGGTACCATTTGATGAACAAGAAGAAAAACAAAATAGAGGTTTGCTCTTCTTTTGAGTACTTTACAAGTAACGAGAATAAGGTAGTATACTTATATTTACACATTTAAAAAAATCTAAAATTAAATCAGCTTCACGCTATATCCCGCACACAGGAGGGTAGGCAGGGGGACTTTCCGTCGAATTCTAGAGGCATTGCGTGTTGAGTGGCAGAACTAAACGCCACGCTTTGCCTCGACACCAGAGCGAAGAAATGGAAATATAAACGTAAATAAATATTTCACTTCCTCGAGTGGGGATCGAACCCACAATCGTCGGGTTACAGTCACACCCTTGTGCCGCTGCGTCACGACGGCTTCTTTAAGACTTAAGTGGCCAAAAATTCCCACGGATCCATCCACCTGAAACTGGATAAACCGGATATAGTAACTTGATAAGTTCTTTGATGCGTCTCAAATCCTTCACTATGTTAAAGTGCTTTAGTATGAGTAAATATATTTATATGACACAAGCAATTGAGATTTTTATGACAGACTATTACTATTACTATTAAAACGTTCCTTTTAACACATGACACTTAATTGTATTTTCAAATTATGGTAAATTATAATAACTTGGAATATTAATAATATTGCAGTAGTAAGATTCATTCAGTAGTGTTTAGTAAGATTCATTCTTAATTAGGCTATTCCTTCGTTCTGTAATTATGAAATATTTTAATAGTTTTCACAACATCTTTTCCGTTCTAGGTAAACAACAAGTCTACGTACCTACATTGTTCGCAAAATCAAGAGGTAATAATATCATTTTATATTGTTCAAAAAAACTCAGTTCTGTCCTCGTTTTTCTCACGACCCAATATTCTCTTAAATTAGAATTTTTAAAACCTATTTGGTTTCATTTGAGCCAACGTGAATTATTATATATTCCTTATATTTTATTAGAAACTTTAACAACATTTTGAATCTTTTACTTTTATATAAGCTACAAAAGTACTGAGGTAACAAACATTAAAACAATACAGTCGAATTGATAACCTCCTCCTTTTACAGAAGTGGGTTAAATATAACACATATACTTTAAGTACGCATTTGCTCTGGCATTGTAAAAAAATATTGAAATTCAGAATTGGTCTTTTTCTTCATTGTGATATCTCTCACGATATTTCTTGTAACAATGGCATGAGTTTATTATTTATAATCTTTAATAAGCTCAATAGAAGAGATTATATTTTTTTCCGGTGAATGTGGTAACTTATCGTATAGACCAGAAAATGCCGAAAAACCCAGTCATTCTGATAATATGTGTTTTACAATATTCCAATTTCCTATGAAAAACACTAATGAGTAACGGATGTTTTGATTTGGTATACAGATAAAATATAGTACTACCATTCATAATTGACTACGCATTGTGGTTAAGATAACGTTATTTGAGCGTCGTCAACTCACGTCCGAGGTTATCTATAGAATAACGGTTTAATAAGTAATAAACGTTTTGATTATACAACGACAATATACTATTACTTATAATATCTTTATGTTATAGGTATATAATATGTATATACGTTCATAACCTACCAATATCGTTATATTAGACTTGTTACTCTTATATTAAATTACCTAGACTATGTGGAATGTGGTCAAATATTTGAGTAATTCGATATAAGATCGCTAAGTACGTAAATGAGACAGATGATCGTGACCAATATATCGCGTTCTATTGTTAAAAGTTAAATATAAAATACATATAGAAATTTATATTTACTATGTCTCGTGAACTTATAGCAAGGTACCGTTACATCTCGAGTCGCGAGAGCCTCGTTAAATGCAACTCTAGCTTGGAAAGGACCAAGGGAACTGGGGCACAATTGCTTCGTATCAATAATATGAACATAAATCAAGATAATTATTTAAATAATTATAGTTTACTGTAAATAAAAAATATGTTTAAAATTATAAATGAAAAATAATGACTTGTTGTTGTTAATATTTTAATGTAAAAAAATGTAGCTGTATAAAGGCTTAGGAATCTTAGCTGCGCAAAAATGTCAAAGCGGGCTTAATGTAGAGATGTCAGATATCTTTTTGTAAAATAAATAATCTTGAGCACAACCAAGCGATGGAATATTTATAGAGTATATGTAGATACAAGCATTTCTGTGAGAATAAAATACAGAAACACCTGGCAATTGCGAGCGGCGGCCGGCGTGGTATCGCAGCGGGCGCGTGTTGCGATACTATCGCCATGTTTATAGAAAAGACTAACGAGGTACGCCGTCAGCCAGGATCCTGAGAGTCAGATATTGGATAAAATAACTATCATGTCATATCAAGGTGCTTACAATTATAAAAGACTACACTTATATACTTTGCATTGATCGTAGTACCTGTAAAATATAGATCTCTAGTTTTCGTGGCGATGATAGTTTTTAAAAATAAAATTATATTATAAACTTATGGAGCCACTTTGAATAGGCAAGCACATACTATAGACTAATCCTTTTACTTATAATTCAGTAAACCTCTATTTAAAATATTTGTATGAAAATATGTTCACTGTAGTAGTATTTATTTATATTTTTATATTGTTTGTTTCATGCATCTCGTATACTCGACAAAAGGATCAGGTACGTACGGCGTAACATTATAACTGGTCATGTACAAACATATTTCTTATATTTAGCATAATTTTAACATTATAGTTGAAATGATAACAAAATGAATTTAAAATCTTTTTATAGCTTGGCCAGCTACTTGAATACATATGATACTTTTAGATGTAGATTTCGCTATGTGTGCAATGTTATTGGGTTGAATGTGAGTGCTAATTTTAAGCCAAACTATCATTGGTATATTCATACAAAAACATTACTATTAGATTATTAAATTGTCTAGTTTCCCTAAAAAGTCCTGCATTTTATTAGGGTGTGACTCGTAGTCTAGAGTTTGTTAAATCATGGATAGTTGGCACTGGGGTGGGCGTGGGGCGTTGGGCGCAATGGGGCATAGCGGGGCATAGCGGGGCATAGTGATGGAGAGCACCTGGCGCTGAGTGAGTGTGATGTTTCAGTGCGGCTATCTCGAGGGGCTGCGCTCATCACTCGGTGGCTGGACGCAGAAAGTAAAGTCATGGTACTGGGGACGACCTCTAGTAAGTGGCCCGGCCTCCCGCCGACAGACAAATCGGCAAACTGTCCTAGCACATTGAAAAATCTCTTTATGCACGATACTAAAAATTTAACTTTCTATTCCAAATTCTCGCTTTTAAAACCGAACGATGCTTGGTGTTAGAAGTTTTATTTATGTTATCACTACTTTTGTCGTTGCACTTCATTTCGGTGTTTATTTTTATGTCAAATTTATTTGTTCATTCGAATTCAGTATAGTAACGCACACAACTTGTTTCGGTTATTTATTTACATCAATTAGTTAGTAGAAGTAACCTTAATACTGGGTAAAACTGCATGAAAGATTTGTTTAATTTCAATTTAAATAGTTTCCGCAATTCATATCACATTTGTATTGTTTGTACGTATTTCAACATTCAAATCGGTCGTGGTAATTAATATTTTGTTTTCTTTTCTTTTAATGCATGGTGGCAAAAATAACAAATATATTTGGTTTACCTTAAAAAGTATCCGTAAGCTTTATGTTCTATAACAATATTACAATTCGTTACAATGTCTTTATGGTGCCGCTGCATAGGTGCGCTGATTGGTTTAAAATATTTTTCATGAGACATACACTTGTAAAGTAACCTTTGTACCACGCCACCGAGTGATCGAAACGCATGTTTCCAAGCCTCCAGCTCACATCTCACTTACAGCTTCCCGATACATTTGACGTAAAGATCATTGACATGTTGGTAACTGAGAGGCACAAGGTTGTATGAGTGAGCCTAAGTATTTAGTAAATATTTCGCGAGATACTGCCCTATGCCGCCCAGCTACACTGTCCTTAGTTAGAGCACTCAGTTGTTATTAGAGGCTGATATATTGTTGCTGTCTTAGCGTAGTGCTATAATATTAGTGTGAATGTGGTAAATAATCAGGGACCAAATAAAATATTAATTCTTATAAGAAATTCAGAAATGTCGAAACAATCAAAACTAAGAACCTCTGTAAAGTAACTACTGAAAGTTAAACCACCAATCGAAATTTAGATAAAGAACGTTTTAAGTAAGTCATATCGACAGGAATTGGCCCACAAGTTGTCACGTAGCTTCGACATGAAAGAAGAAGGTGGTGCTTTACTTGAGGATCGAGGTGGGATCCGCAGGCACCAGTCTATGCAGCGCCTGCAACATGGGGAAGGGACGATCGACGAAGGCAGAGCGGCGCGGGTTGTCCCCGACCACCATGGAAACCTGCATATTACTGTGAAGAAGACCAAGCCTATCCTTGGCATCGCGATCGAAGGTGGTGCCAACACTAAACATCCGTTGCCCAGAATAATTAACATTCACGTAAGACTTATGACTTATTCTAAAAATAGTTATTGCATTTACTTATATTAACTAATTTGCCATTGCAGTGGCAGTAATAATAGAGTAATTAATATGTTTTAATCATATTTCAGGAGCATGGATCAGCGTATGAGGCAGGTGGCTTAGAGGTAGGACAACTAATTCTGGCGGTAGACGGGCATAGAGTAGAAGGCATGCAACACCAAGAAGTCGCTCGGCTTATAGCAGAATCGTTTGCGCAAAGAGATAAACCGGTAAAGATACACCAAATCAAAAATAATTATTCTACATCTTTCTTTCCCACTTTTCACTCAATTTTCGAAACATTGAAGTTTTAATAAACATTGACTCTTTATTATTAAAGCAATGAAAACAAATTAACTCATTCTTCAAATAGAACCTTTTCGTTTGTAGTCAGATGCTATGCTGCTGCGGAACGACGGTGTTGAGATTTTTTTCGTATTTTAATTCTTAGCGTAACAGAAATATACTCAATTAAAATAAATATTTCGATTAAATTAGTATTTAAATTGTAAGATTAAATTAGTATTTAAATTATAAGATTAAAATAGTATTTAAATTATAAGATTATTGCGGTGTCTTATATTTTTCTTTTATTGCATTTCAGGAAATAGAGTTCTTGGTGGTCGAAGCAAAGAAATCAAACTTGGAACCAAAGCCAACGGCTTTAATTTTTTTGGAGGCCTAACATCTACTTTCCCTCCCCGCCAGCGATCCTCCGGCCGCGCTGGGCAACGCGACGTCGGAGGTCGACCTCACCGCGCACACCACGGAATAGCCAACTCCAACCTGCGCTGTCACATGCTCTTCTGAACGGATTCTCGGTAACAACTCGGCACTATTCTAAATCCTACTTATTAATATTCAAATATTGGTATAACATCTAGGGTATCGAGATAGAAACGAACATATGATTGTTGTATGGTCCGAAAATATATCTATAAAGGAAGAAATCTCGTTTAAAATAATATTACGTAGGAGTTATCGAAGAAGTGTCGAGTGATTAACGATGTTGAATTATGATCACTCTACAGGAGATTGCATCTAAATAGATGATGTATAACAACAGATCCTATTCTGACGTTGCAACGGACTGAAATGAAAGGCAGGTATTAAAATATAGGCTATACAAAATTAATGGCACAAGGGAGGCATATAAATTTTCAAATATAATAAATCAACTTGAGAAAATATTGCAGAAACTTGAAAAAATTAAATCAAGTACACTGCCCAAGATTAAACGACTCTTCAAAAACGTCCCACTTTATTCCACCGGGATTTTACGGGTAGTCCTTAAATTTTTGAAATTCTTTTCTAGAATGTAGTATTACCAATTTTACCGGTAGTCTGTGACTGAATTTTATAAGAAATCTCATACTTTTAACAATTGTAATTTAATAAAATAATTCACTCTTGAATAAGTCACAAGTAAATACTGCAGATTAGGCACTTTAATACAATCCGCAATTAACTTCAATAGAACTAGAGTTGTAAAAATGAAAATAACATAGTTGAGCTAATATTTAATAGATTGGCAACATTGGTGCTACGTAACTAACTCAAAAAAGATTATAGATCGGTTCAAACTTACCTAGTAGTTGGTCACTAGAGGGCGACTAGAGCTTCGGCGCATACATTACAAATCATGTGATGTCATCTGTTCACTTGCGTCATTTCAAATCAAAACTTTTTAATTATTTCAAAAAGCTATACGGATTGCAATGCTGTCGTTATTTACAATAATTCCTGAGACGAGCATTTACTTGGTAAAGGCAATAATTAAGTTATTTTCAATATAAATTGCAATAAATATAATAAAACTGCAGTTTTCACCTTAACCGTCAACTCCAGTCTTGCAATCCTAAAAAACTGCGGATTTCAATTTAGATTCACGACAAATATTTTAATGAAACATTTTGTAAAGAAAGAATATAAATAAAATTTATAATTAAATTCATATCAAATCGAGCGGTCCATGTGCCATCAAAGTTGCATTTGGTTTGGATCATTTCATCAGATCGTTGTCGACGGTAAGTAGGAGTAGATCATCATCAGTAGAGCAGAGCTTGCAGCAAGACGCGTGACTAAGCAAACTATAATATAACCATTTTGTAGAATTATCTGCAATTATACATTAATTAAATATAATAATTGATTGGTACTTAAAAGAGAATCTCAGTTTGCTTAGGATATAAAAGTGCGTCAACATCATTCCATTGGTAGAAAAGCGGTGAGTTAAAGGATTTATGGCGGAGAGGGATTTAAGCCCACTCTCGATAACAGAATATTAAGTACTTATAAGTGAATGTGTGCTATCATTTTTTTATTAGATATATCTAGTCAGAATCGGCTTTATTGTATTAGAATACATTATAATGGAAGTTATGTTCAAAATTGTTTAGAAGCTTTTGTCATTTAAACGATTTATAAAAGTATCGATTTAATCTATCTACTGGCGAGTACTTAAAACGTATACAAAATACCTTTTCTATTAGATGAACAAAAGTACATACAATAAAGGTCATAAAATTTAAAATATGTAATTACACATTTAATACAATGTCAGTGGATAGATTAGGTCTGAGTTCATATATGGTATTTTATTGGATGTTAAACGTGATTTGTAATACATATAGATATTCAATGTGTTTCGCTAAAGCTTTTAACTCTGTACAAATGCTGTAGATATATTGTAACCATTATTACGCGATCCCACTTGTACCTTGTAAAATATATAATGTATTTCTTCTAATTGTTTTATCTGAAAAGCATTTAATAATGTAAATATATAAACGTAAGTTGTAAATATAATATTATATTTGAATGTATTGTAAAAAGATATATTTCATAAAGTTAGTGCCAAAAGCGTACAGTCCTTGAACTTATTCTCTTGTGAGAGATAAACGACAGATACCAATTTAAGATTTTTAAATACGTATATATATATATGTGAGTAAATATTGAAAAAAAAACTTGTTTTTAAAGAAATAACCAGTGTCTTAATTGAACTAAGCATTTTTTTATAATTATGACATTGCTTGTATAAAATGTTTAGGAGTTTATGAATGAGCGGTCATAAATATGTAACCACATTGTGCGCTCATTTCACTTACGCTTTAAATTTAGACTATGATAATATTTCATCACAATTTCACGTCGTTTATATTTTATAACTCACGGTTATGACTTTTTGGTAAAATTTTATACATAGATAATATATATAATATGTACTCGTATGTATATTGAATCTGTACCTAATAAATGAAATTTAGTAGTTATATTTTATTAATATAAGTTGTTTACGTTATTAAGAGTACTTAATAAATCATATTATGGTCACATTTAAAACCTTTCAATCATAAACAATTTAAATATAACAATTAACGAATTTTAAAATTGATATAGTATATTATTAATCTGTATATACCTTCATATTATTGTCACTTTATAAATTCTTTGTATAGTATATCCAAAGCTTAAAATGTCAATTCAAGAAACAGTACTGTAATAAAAAAAGCAATGTACGTTAGAGAAAATTTAATACATAATATATTATTAGCAACTAAATTTTGTATTATGTTTCATAGTTGCGAATTTCAAGTATTTTTATATTTGTAATTAGTTTAAACACTATCAATATGTAGTATGCGAATCTACCGCTCTAATGTACCTTTATTGACTGTACCTACTTAAACAAAGCTAGTTGTCAAGCTCCACCTTGATCAACTTACGTAAAACTTACTAAATATATAAAAAAAAGCTCCGCCATCTTGAATTACATACCTGTTTCGCGCTAGTTATTTTAATTTTTCACCATCGCTTATTTCACCATTTCGCTATCAACAAGGACATATTCCTAAATATTCTATGCCGTCCATATTATTTTTGTTGTTTTGTCCTCGGCGCAACGCGACAGTTTGTCTAACAATAAGATTCTTTATATTATAAATTATATGTGAACTTTAGCTAGCATTTGGTACAATTCACTATATATTTTAAATTCTACATGTACTTCGTGCTATTATTCTGTTGAAATATCTATATTGTAGTCTGTTGTTAAGTTTGCAGTTGACAACAAAATATATTGTTATCTAGATAATGTATTAATTTTGTGTGTTTTAATTTATTTATCCATTCTTTCAGGTATTGTATCTATACGTAGATACTTCAGTGTACAGTACTCGTACTCTACGGTAAACAAAAGCCAATGGCTTTTGCCTATATACCTTTACCTTATACCTTTTTTTCAGCAAGTATATAAAGTAAATAAATATATCAATCATTCACGCTGTATCTCGCACACAGCAGAGTAGGTAGAGGGAACCTCGTGTTAAGACACTCCGTTCCCCATACACATACACACACACCCAAAATGATCAAATGCTGAACAAAATTGAATTCTATATTTATGAAATTTTATTTGCCAAATCTTTTAAATGTGTTTATAGATATTTAGTTTGAGAAAAAAACTACACTACTTTAAGTAGATACCTACTTAAGATAGCATATTTCTACCGACTTTAATATCAAATTTTACCCCTTTTGATTATTATTTTTTAGGATTTAACCACTACCGATATTTTCCTAAACTAGTACTAATTGTAGCTGATACTAGATGCCAAATTTCGTAATTCTAGGTCAATCGGAAGTACCCTATTAATTTTGATTCTAAATACGATTTTATACGATACGAATTATTCTGATATAAACCACCATACCTCTTTATTAAGTAAATATAGAAATACGATTTTTTTTAGGAAATCAAGGGTAGATCTACAAGGGTAGTATAATATGGATAGAATTTCAACTCTATCTCCATGCGTTCCTGAGATAAAGGTCTAGACAGACAGACATACAGACGAACGGACAACAAAGTAATCTTATAAGGATTCCTTTTTTCCTTAAAAAGTACAGAACCTCAAATTTGATAAACTTCATTCAAAAATATTTATTAGGTAAGTTACGTTAATTACTAAGAAGAGATATGTTAATGTGCTTTTTGTATAAATATTGATAATACGCTACATATGTATATTTTGTTTATTGCATAATTTTATCTTTTGTTTAAGTAGGTAGGAAACATCGGCAGACTTAATTTTTTTTATCTCTTAACATATTTATAAGGTAAAAATTTACAACTAAAGTTGTTATATCATTTATAATTTATGAGTTGTAAATTAAATTAAATTGACAACACAAGAACCGATGTTCATTGTGTTGAATTTATGTATAACAACTTAACTAATACTCATATATGTATCATCATATGTGTAGTATGCATCAAATAAACTGATCTTATTTTTTTAAAAGTGACTAAGTGAAGAGAGAGGCAGAGAGCACCTAGTGTTAAAAGCAAAGGCAGTCCGTTGTTCACTTTCCACTTGAATTCGTGAATGTTGAATGTGGTAATTTAAAGCCACGCTTTGTCATATCTTAGCAGGGAAATGAAAATATTTCATTGCTCGGTCAGGAAATCGAGCCCACAACCATTGCGTGTACGCCTACACTGTTCCATGTTGCCCTTCATAATATTATAAAAAAAATACAAAATAATATAGGTACAACTTGTTTTCGACGACCTGTTAAAACATTTTGCGCTTGACGTCACGTCGTCGTGTTTTTATCACTAAGTTATGAATAAATGTACGAGTGTGACAGTTACCGCACCGCCTTATATACAATACAAGACTTGTATTTAAACTTTGTATAGAAAAAATATTTCTTATTTATTATAAAAAACTAATTACCATTACAAACTAAACTAGTAGACTCAGGCGGCTTCGCCCGCTTCAATTACACGAATACTTATTAAATATATTTATGAAATTATTTTCAGTTTAGGGGGTGAATTCTAATAAACCATGAAACATGTGTTCAATGAAATATTTTTAAGAGTCTGAACTTATTAACCCATTTTTCATCCCTTCAGGGTTAAAATTAAAATAAACATGACCAAATTTCACGTTTCTAAGCACAGCGGTTACGGCTGATGACGTCTTACCTCAGTCAGTGAGAATATCTCCTTTTACATATTATATAGATAAAATTCATTAGATTTTTGCCTAGATTCATATTTAGTGTTAGAGAAATAATGAATATAGAGCACGTGCGAAACATTCTGCTCCGTGACTTTTGATGTGGAACTGAAAAGATTACATGATAACATCATTTCTGGTGACTATGAGATGAAATTATAAATACCTTGTTTATACATAACAAGGTATCTAAGTTAAAGCAAAAATTTTATTTTCGTTTCCTCGCTCTGGTAAAGAGGCAAAGCGTGACGTTGAGTTCTACCATACTACTCTGAATATCTCCAGAATTCCGCAGAAATTGGGGAACGGAAGTATCTTAATGGGAACGGGACAACATGGATACAGGATGAAGCTAAAAAGAAAACTTCAAATGCGAGGCCCACCATATTGGTAGGTAGGCTCCTGTTTTATCAAACATCAAATTCAAATAAAAAACATTCTTCATTCATCAGATAGACTTTTGCAACCACTTTTTTATCGACAAATGAACATAGAGCTATCACCAGGTAAGGAGGCAGTTCTGCTGAAAAGAGCCGGCAAAAAACTCAACAACACACAGCTGTTGTTTTAAAAAATGATATTTTTTTAAATTAATCTTTTAATTAAAGGACCTCTACTTCGTCACTGCCCCGGGGCCCCCTGTCCAAATCTGGTCCTGAGTTCACTAACAGCAAAGACAATTATAGTATTACCTACTTACTAGGGATAGTCACCAAGTTATAGTTATAGTAGTTTGTGTTTTTTTCAACATTGACTCTCTTATTCAGTACGTATTTAAGTATCTCGAACTTAAAACACTCTGCAACAGCATACATGCTAAAATTGAAAAAAAATTGCATCACAAATAACCAAGATGTCCAAATACTTTTCGGAAGTTAATTTTTACTAAAGCAACATTTACGTTTATTAATTATCTATAATATAGTTTTTGCTTGCTTTATCGCTTAGACTAAATAAAAAGAATTTTTATCTGTAAAAATAAGTACCTACTACACAGAGGTACACAGTAGTGTTAACCCTTTCACGACTACGGGGACACATTTGTCCCAGTTGAAAAAAATGAGGGTAGTTAGAAAAAAACAAGCAGATATGCGTTATTGTATGTCAATTAGTTTCTTAAAGGACCTTTTTATTATTTGAATATAGTAAATTAGCTACCCAACCATCACATTTTGATTTATCATCATTGAAAAGTGGCTGTTTGCTTCGCGCGAAATTCCTTTACTTCAGAAAAGTATTTCTAGGCGTAAAAGTGAAGCTTAACGATTTATTTCCTAAAATATTTATTCAGTGGTAAGTATTTATACATTTTGTACAGATAAAATACATTTTTTTATTCTATGTACTTGTATAAGTGGTCGCAAACCTAAAGGGACATCAGTGTCCCTGTGGTCTATGAAGGAAATATTTTGCACATAAAGTTCGTTGCAAGAAAATTCATTATTATCCTCAGTAATTTATTTTTTGTGGAATTTTTGAACTCAAGGAAGATGAAATTCGACATATTTTGATGGGAGATATAGGAAATGGGAGAATAGTGACGATGAAGATAATTTACTGCTCGATGAAGAAGATCAAAAACTATACACACAGGATGATGACCAAGGCATACTGGATGTTGAGATCGAGGACACAACATTGCACCATCCAGAAAAAAAAGCAAATCACCTGAGCCTTCAACTTCTGCTACAAATCCTACCATAGTACAACAATGCTGCAGCCAACCTAATTTTAAGTGGAGGAAGAGAACATACATTCCAAATGTTTTTTTCAAATATAGAGTATCAATTTGGAAAGGTGCAAATTTGTCAAGATACTGAAAACAATATTTTGACCCCTTTTGTTATATTTGTTTCTACAATTTTTTTTTTATATTTTAGTTCAAATGATAGTAACATAATCAGTGCGATACGCTCACCAAAATGGACGGGAATTTTTATTGAAATAGATGAGAGGAAAGCTTTTCTTGGAATGATTTTAGTTATGGGCTATCATGTTTTACCATCTTTGAAAGATTATTGGGCTACAGAGCCAGATATGGCGATACCTTTTATTTCAAATATTATGCCACGGGCTCGATTTGAAGACATACGTAAAAATCTACATTTTTGTAATAATGAAAAAGTAAGGTACCTCACTAGCTCAAACTTTGATCGAGCATATAAAATTTGGCCCCTGATAACACATTTGAATGCATTGTTTCAAAGTGCTCTCAATAATAGGTTTACAATGAAAAGAAACTGGAAGCAAGTCTTTTGACCAGCCAACAGTTTAGGCAAGTCGTAGCTCGCAGCTTAGTCAACGGCTTTACTTCCAGACACAGAGATGTTCTTACTTCTAAAGCGAGTGCCGTATGGAAGTCTACAAAGCGCCAGTTACCACTACATCCAATGGAAAAGGCCAGTGCCAGAAAGAGATGCGTAAATTGTGCCAAGATTAAAAAGGAAAACCGTACAAATGATACTTGTTCTATTTGTAAAGTTCATCTCTGCTGTACAAATGAAAGAAATTGTTTCGCTGACTTTCATAATCAGTAAAGTTTAGTAAATTGATTATTTACGTTAAGTAATATATTATTTCATTTAAAAATAAGAATACGTGTAATAATAATAGCGATTTATGTTATTAAAACCTCTATTTAATTTATAATTAATATAATTATAAAGATGATTTCTATGATAAAAAGTTACCTCTTACGACCATAGGGACAACCGTGTCCCATAAAAAAACTCAAAAAGTAAAAGTAATTTTAATTTTTTTATTTCAAAATATGTTTTTTAGATCGATAATTAACTATTTTAAACAGTTAAAATGATTGCAATACCTCTCAAAATCTTATGGTCCTGAAAGGGTTAATGGGAATCAGTGATTTACTGATTATATTCAAAGGGTTTTTTGTTTTTTTTAAATCTTAACATACTACCATATCTAAGATTGTAGAAGGAAGTTTTAAAAAAGGTATTATAATCACATAAAATGTAGAATGAAAATATACATGTAGATAGATATGTTGATTATTATTGATTATAATATAAATAAAATAAAAAAAATACAGTCGAATTGATAACCGCCTTTTCTTACAGAAGTCGGTTAATAAAATAAAACATCGCTCAAAATTTTACGAATGATAGAATGTATAAATAGTTTTTTCTTATTAATTGGAAATAATTAGAACTATAATAATTATTACGAAATGTATTTCAAATTCAATATATTACAGTAAAATCATAAATGTATAATAAGATAATTTAAAAAATATTAATTTACAATCAATTTGTGTTTAATATATAATATGTTTAAATAATAAATGGAAATTCAGCAATACTAGTAAACCAAGCAGCGTATTGAAATTTGAAACGTATACAAAATTAGTCTGACGCAAGTTTTCGGCAGATGTCATTTACTCAAAGCATCAATGGAATTCTATCCCCCCTTCGTCTGCCTACTCTAGCGTGAGGAGTTGGACACGCGCAGGCGCAGGTACGTTCACACGTTGTAAACGATAGATGTTGCATCACCCTATACTATTTACGCAGTAACAGCTCCATAATCGGTTATACATTCGTTATAACGACTTTCTATAATGATATCAATTAGTATAATAGTAATTAATTTTAAAATAATACTATAAAAATATAAGTCTTATTACATAAATAATATAAATGATATTTCAAAGCCAACAATCATTATACATCTTTTTTATAATAAGAATATTTTTTTTAAACAATCTTATTACCACTTACTATAATTGGGCAGCTAATTAGAAAAAATGTTTAATTTCATCAGTAACATGATAGAAACGTGATAGAAATAAACAAATAGTAATCATACACTAAGAGAAAACTTTAACATACAGAAGTGCCGCGGCAGCTGTTGATTAAAGAATACTTATCTTAATATATATAATTATGTAGGTATTTCCCCAGCCTTGATATAGGAAATATGGTGGCATTGACATTTTACCAATCAGCGCGTAATATCTTTAATGGAAGAAATTCGAAAATGGCGTGACTTAATTTTAGCTTTCTATCCTTTCCAAGCCTCATTAATACAGTAACGAGGAAATTGCATTATTGTAGAGAAATTAAAGAAATAAAACAAAATCCAATGTAAAATGACAAAAAAATACTATAGAATACTTTTAAAATGTGTTCTTAGAAATATACATTTAACATGGAAATAAAGTGTTGAACGGAAACCACAAGTTATCTACATATTATTTTGAATAGTATTCAAAGTACGTTCAATCTGGTAGTTCTCGACCTGTTCGATATGGATACTTGACCTTTACCAGTTACAGATACGACGTTCCAATTTCATCCCGATCGCACGCGATTTCAATGATTGACTCGTGTGACAAGATAATGCAAACATTATATTCATTTTACAATTTAACAAAAGCTATTGTTTATTGTAAAGTTCCGCTGTCCTCTATTCATCACACTATGTCCCTAAATCGAGCGGAAAGCTGAGAACGGTAGGTACTCCATTCTCTGCATTCCGTAGATAGGGAGAGCCTAGTAAGTAGTAATAAATACTTTTTAACACTAGGCTCTCTTTATTTTCCCTTCTATAATACGCCAGATAAAGGTTAAAACACAAAAAATACTTGTATGAAGATTAACTCCAGACACATAAAGATCTTATTCAATATAAAAAAGTGAACCAGAAACACATCGCACTAACGAACGAACGAACTAATCTATATTACATAAAAAAACTCATAGTAACATAAATGAGAATGTACATGTATGACATTAAATATATTATAAAAAAAAGTTCGGACCTATACTCTGTATAGAGTTTGTGGCACTACTGTGGCACGACCTTTACCAATAATAACTGGTTTATACTTACTCAATTATCTTATTTATATATAAAGAGTCCTTCCCCTTTATACCTAATACTACCAAAGGATCCATCTAGTAATTAGTTAATAAAAAACTATTTTTTCAAGTTAGGTACCTATATACATGTTTGGAAGATTTTTTGCGATTAGAAAGCAACGAACTCTCGACCTTCAAAATTCAAATATATTAGGTATGTTTTTTGTCAATTTACATACTAAAGATTTTTTATTTTCTTTTTTATTTTGCCATCCTTTGCAATACTTGTTTTACGGGTTAGTCTTTTAATAATTGTTATAGTATTTTAGTAATAATTGATAATTGTTTATATTTTACATAGATTTATAGAATATGATAAAATTCCTAATAGTTTGGCGTTTGTTTTATATATTATAGTAACTTAAGGTGACAAGGACATCAAGCGATAATAATATTTTAATAAAATTATGTCGGAATTGGTGTTATGCCATATTTATCTATATAATTTTATTAGTGAAATTTTAGGAAAGATAAATATATAACAGGTGGAAATTATAGAGATCTCAAATTTTCTAGATAATTGGCGTTTAGCGTATATAAATACCACTAAGTCATGAAATTTTTTTAACGATTATTTTAAAATAAAAATATTATTTGTGCACCTTCAAAAATGTGTTATTATTATTTTGTATGAAGAGCATATATTCTACAGAAGAAAACATTTATTTGTGTATCTTAAGAAAAGTATACCGTCATGATTATTTACTAATAACATTAATGACGACACTAAATTATTATGTACTAGTGACGCTTACAAAAAAATATTTACTAGTTACTTATATAAAATTAGAGTTACGGTATTATTGTTTTCGTATATTTTGCCTCCAATTGACGTAGCAACTATCCTATAATATTTTGATTGAAGGAATGCAATCATATTAATTCGATTTATTGCGTTGTTTTCAAATAAACCTAACTCAATAATAACATGTGACGTCGTCAAAGATAATTCATTGACATTTTCATTAACAAATTAGTTTTCATAGAGCAGTTTTTAAGTTTTTGAATTTATTTTGATAATGGATAAAGATAATGTGGATAAACGTGTATTATGCAAAAGTCAATTTTATTTCTTTAACTAGCCCTGAAAGAAAACTGAATAACACTGTATTTTGACAATTAATTGGTATCTAAAATGTCAAAAAATGTAGTCCAGATTCTAGATAGGTACGTCGTCCATATTTCAGATTTAGTAATCTTTAGTATATAGTAATACCAAACACCACGTTCCCAAACGCAAAGGTCGTCAAACTTCCATACAAGCTTTTTTTTTTATTTCTATTCATACTACTTCGTCATTTAGGATTTATAATAAATCATACCTGTCATTTTTTTTCGTTTGGCTGAATGCGCAAAAAAAGAATCACGCACAAAAACAACCTAGTTTAAACAAATACAATTATTACATCATCTTTGAGAAAAACTAAGCGAAAAACAATAAGCAACGTAATCGAACGAAAATTTACATTTTATGATAGGTATTTCGTCAGATATTTTTTTTTATTTTGAATAGGTTGTTCAATGAAAGATCATTTAAAATTGTTTAAATAAAAAAATATAAATTATTAATATACCTAATAATATTAAATGAAGTAAAAAAAAGTTTTGAAATTATAAAAAAAAAATTATCACAATAACCTTTTTTATATATGTTATATACATTAGATATACATATATTAAAACTACACACTACGGACGCGTGGCCCGTACCTTTAATCAACTTTTTAAAAAATATCAGCTATACATTTTTTCTACGTCTACGTCTTCAACTTAGAACTAGGCACAATTATCCCGTGGTATTTAATTCGTAAGAGATATTTGGATTACCTTTTGCTACATAATTTACTTTTTTATATTTATTTATTTTTTATTTTAGTACACCTATTACCTACCACATTATACTATAAACAACAAATCTAAAAGCACTATATACATATATATACTCTATTTCTATATAGGATCTTAGGTGCAAATCGGAGAATAGGAAACTTGAGATGTGAAAGATAAAACCGAAGCAATGACCTTTACTGTAAAAGTGTAAAGGGTGTGATTACTTTATGACCAAATTGTATTGGACAATTGTACTTGCCTGTTCGTCTGGTTGCCTCTTCATCCCCAAGTCCACAAAGCCAATTGTAACATTATATCTATTTTTAATGTGGCCTCTAATAGTTTTGGAGGTCTCATTGTTATACCTCCCGGATCGAGTACCCTTGCTTTAAAAGCCTTGTACTGGTTTTTATGTGACATAACCGGTACGAAGTTGTCCATTTCCGCTCTTGTTAACTTGGTCCAGGTTTTTACAGTAGGG
This sequence comes from Heliconius numata, assembly GCA_016802625.1. Taxonomy (NCBI): domain Eukaryota; kingdom Metazoa; phylum Arthropoda; class Insecta; order Lepidoptera; family Nymphalidae; genus Heliconius; species Heliconius numata. Next base: position 5,694,414 of record JAEBDU010000009.1, on the reverse strand, counting down.
ACCTATGCAGAATTCCTTGTGAATTTCATCCTTGAAGTTTTCCTCCTGTCCAGCAGTTTTTCTACCGTATACGTAAAGACTTTGCATGCGACTCTTAGAACTCTTAGAACTCTTAGAACAAAGCAGAAACACCCGTTTCTGTTTTGTTATTATATATTCGACTTGTTCATTTGTTGTCGTACGTACATAGCGTTGTGAGCTCCTATCGATGGTTTTTAGATGAATTCGTGAAGCTTATTATTTGTTTCTCCTTCTGCGTGCTAGAGCGTAGAGCGTTTGCGTTTCAAGAGACAATAACCCAGATGTAAGTAGTTGTTGAGATACTCCGTTCCTATATCAGTAAATAGAACAAAGACAAAGATATTCTGTGCATGCTGGCTCTTATTAATGTGTGTATTAAATTATATTAAGTATTTCTTTAAAATATAATTCTAAAAGAATATTTAGGGACCAAAGCCTTATAAAATGTTAATAAATATACGCAGAAAGCTTGAAATAATATCGACCACAGAATACCAAAACAGGCAAAATTAGAATATTTTAGTTACATTTATTTCATTGTATGAATTGTCTGTTTTATCATAAAAGATCGGCGAGTTTATTCACCGCCCTCGGACGTCACAAGACTCGTACGACAATAGAAGATAGGTCTATCATATTACAAAACATATTAACATCAATTTTTGTTAGAGAAAGTAATAACCGATATAAAATGTTTTCCATGACTATTTATGAGCCATATATTTTAAGGAGCCTTTGAATTACCTACTTATATTTCGAGTCATGCTTAAGCTTAAAACAATAATTTTATAATAATTACTAGATTTCAAAAAGAATTGAGAATATCTATTTTTAAGCCACTACAGGTATTGAGACTCATCAAACATCCATTTCAAATTCAACTTTAATTCAAAATCTGACTTTAGGTGAACATAAACATTTAATCGCAAAGCCTAAAACGTGAAATTAGGAAGAGCTGTGCATATGTAAACCAGGCAATTCACGTTTCGGCTTCGAGGTTCTGCCCCGCGGGTCGGCGCGTCCGGCGCTGGCGCACGGCACGAGCTCGCAAGATAAGCCACAATTACATCAGACGGCGCGTGCCCACCGACTATAAAACCGCCGCTCGGACCGCTGCCACCTCACTCACAACTCCCTACTCGTAAATGAACGGTCAATATTAGATAGTGGCAATGATTAACGATTCCATGCATTTACCTGAATCTATTAGTAATTACCTGAAATACGACCAGTGGTGGTACAGTGACAATTGGTGTAATAGTAATTCCCCGGGCTTCGAGCACCAGCAGAGATAACAGGAGCTTTCTGGACCTTGTGAACTTATTAGGTAAATATTATTGTTTTTCTTGTTTTTTTTTTTAACCCTTCAATAATAGTTTAACTTTAAATTAATATTTTATTTACTTTTTATATGATATACCAAAATTTTATACCTTTCTAAAAAAAATAGTCCACACTTCCTGTCACATGTGAGAAGTGGATACGGAGGTCGATCACTTGTTGCCAAATTATTTCTTTCCTATATGTATAATTTACGTCATTTCTTTGCGATAAACTGTATTGTAAGGTTAAAGTTGTTTATTATTCCTTAACCAAAAAAATGTTATCTTTGGTATGATATTTCATTGTCAGAATAATATGATTAATGCCATATTATATACATGGCAATAGTACCTAATAGTAGTAAACTAATAAGTTAATCATGAGCCAAGGACCGTGAAAAACCCTTATAATTCCTTATTTTGTGGCACAAAAAATTATCGTCGAATATTTCACACCTAACTTTATTCAATATGACTTTTATGATTGCCATAAGTTTAATTCATCCTTGTTTTATAATTTTAAAATATGTTTAGAAATAATTAATTTATACTTTAATCAAATTTTACATGAATAACAAAATTAAAACAAGAACTCTTTTTTATTTACAGTTGCTGACCTTCTACAAAAGATATCAGCTGTAAATATACTTTAAAACCTTGAAAAGAAATTGCCTTGAATTGAAGTATAGTGGAAGTGGAAATTGAATAAAATGGCTACCGTACAGAGCCCACCTGAACTTAGCCTGTCGGCGCCCCTTGCCGTGAAACAGGATACTGAGATAGATTTCGTGGCGTTGACGATGGCCGCTCTACGTTTTGTTAGTCCTTGGTCTGTGGAGACCAAATCTAACAAATGGTCGCCAAAGATTGAACCTGGGACTCCGGAAGCTAAAGACCGCGTCATTTCCCTCGCAGAAGTATCTCTACATGACACGCAGAAAGATTGCTGGGTCGTGATATACGATCGCGTATACGATATAACCGATTTTCTTTATGAAGTAAGTTGAAATTTGTTTCATTTATATAGAATGTTTTCATTGATATATAATATATTTAAAACTCGATAATTAATAACTTTAAATATATATATATACGGTATTATTATATATAACTAACAATCTAATTTGTTATAGCACCCTGGTGGAGATGAGATCATGTTGGAATACGCAGGACGCGACGCGAGCACCGCCTTCAGAAGCTCAGGTCACTCTAGTATGGCGACTAAAGCCTTAGACAGATTCCTTGTGGGAGAACTGCCGATGCACGAGCGCATGTACCGGCGACCAGGAGGCATTCGTCTTAGTGACATACCAGAATAATTATGTTAAAAATATCTGGTTATTTAAATTGAAAATATAAAAAATATGTTTAACTTAATTTAGCTTTAATCCAATGTTTCTTAATGTACTTAACTTTTGAATTAAAATTAGTGTAATTTTGTATTTAATAGCACATTTTTTCAGGCCTCAGATCTTGTAATCTTTATTTATTGTAAGTAAAGGAGTTATTTGAAACAATTCCACTGTAGCTAGGAAAGTCTAACATTCAAATTTCAGTCTAGGACGCTAACATTCAAATAAAATTTAAAAATATTGAGGCCGTCATGGCGCAGCGGCATAAGGGTGTGACTATTATATAACGCGACGGTTGTGAGTTCGATCCCCACTCGAAGAAATGAAATATTTATTTACGTTTATATTTCTATTTCTACGCTCTGGTGTGGAGGCAAAGCGCGGCGTTGAGTTCTGCCACTCAACACGCAATGCCTCCAGAATTCGGCAGAAAGTGGGGAACGGAGTGTCTTAATACTAAGTTCGCTCTGCCTATGTGCGAGATACAGCGTGAAGATGATTTAATTTTCAATCGCTAACATGCTTTATCTTTTATGTTTAACTTTTAATTTGCTGTACAAATGTGCTTTAGGTATTCATATAAATAAAGAGACCATATATTGTAGTGATATATTGTGAAATGATGATTTTCCATCATAATGCATTTATTTTGTTCTGTTTACCATTATGTATCTCAGTATTATGCTTAATATTTTCAATTTTGCAATATCTTTATTTAAATTTACAGTGTATTACTCTAAAAACGTTCCTATAATAACTTAATAAATACTTAATAAGAATACACATTTTCATTTATTATCCTACTTTCTCTGTAGTCTTGGCATAAAACTCTGCTAAATCTGGTTCTTAAGTGAAAGTTGGTGATCATATAATTTCTACTGTTGTTAAAGACATTGTTTAAAATTACGAGTATGTCGATAAAAAAATAACAGATATGGCACTTTATAATTTATAATACAAATAGCTTGAATAATATCATTGTGGATGGCGTTACAATCTTTTTTTTCTTCTAAACTTTCTTACCGGATCTGAAAAGAATAAAATATAACGTTAACAACGGTTTTCCCAACGAACGTTTAACTGAAATTTGAAACTTAATTTAGGTATACTTTGGTCAAAATAAAATAAAGTTAATAAGTCAAAATGTTACTTAAAAAACCGATTAAGTTAAGTAGAACTCGCCCATCGTAGCTTCTGTACCAATTTCAGTATTTGTAAGATCTCGATTCGTGACAAATTTCATAACTATAGGTCCACGGGAGTCCAGTCCAGTCCAGGGTCCAGTACCTTTTGAGTTTTGATCAAAATCGTATCTTTAATTAATTGCATTAAAAGCCTGATTTTTTCTATGACCATGGACCTAAATATTTGATACTAATTTTAGCTTTATACCTCTAGGTATGGAATGTGATCCTACAAGGGTTCCGTTTTTATCTTTTGAAAAAGTCCTTTGAAGTATTTGTTAAAATTTTCTAGTTAAATCAACCGTGAAAAATCGAAAATGATCGATAGATTTTTAATTTTCATAATAAATGTTTAATAATTAATTGATTAAACATTGTGCATTCTACTTATTGCAAATGACTAAATACCTACAACTTGGTAATATTTTTTTATTATCTATAACAATTATATTCAAGTATAGGTATGTTATACCACAAAATATTTCAAGGAAACGCTGATAAGTAAAATAAAATAATTCTATCTTTTAATAACTTATGTATATTAAGTGATATAAACGGTAACAGTTTTTTAAACCACTCATTAAACGCGTGGCATAAAAACTTAATTAACATCCAAACAGGCCAAATGTTATGTAATAATTGATAACTATCAAGCATTTTTCTTATAGTGGCCTCACTCTTTTTACAAAGGAGGACGGGCAGTGAGAGCCTAGTATCAAGTCTCGACTCCAATCCAGTCGAGTGGCGGAATTTAACACCGTGTTTTGCTTAATACAGCAATAGTGGTTTTTTTTATAAATAGTAAACTAATTATATTCACAAAACAAACCATTGAGTAAATGTAGAGGTTCGACGACCGAATTACAATAACAATAAGTAAGTAACAACAATTAACGTAAGTTTAAAGTTCAACTATAATAATAAATTTCAAATATAAAATTTAGCTAATTCATTTTCCGTTTTGTTTCAATAAATGCCCATTCGTTGCTATGGCGACTGTTAACACTTTTTATAACAGACAACTAACCAACAAATAACCAAAAATATACTGTAGATGAAAAACATTTTTTTAATACAATTAATTCAAACTAATTTTAATCGATACATTTTTAGATCAACTTCATTCACCTCTTCACAAAAGCAGGCACGGTTAAGCTTCATCAATGTTTTTAATGAATTGCATTGAGGATTGATCTTCCAAAACATCACTTACTTGTAAATTACTACTCGAACAAACTACGAACGATTTACTCTATACTAGACTTAAATATTTAATAATATAGACAAATTAAGCTTTAAGGGTGGCGGGCGGAGCTCTGCCCCGCTCACGCACCGTACGCTGGGATCTCCAATAATTTTTAAAGCTTGTACCGGTTTATACTTAAATATAATAATGTAATAAATTTTGTAAATACAAAAAATAATAATAATAATATAAATTATTTACTTACAGCAGTTTGTAATTAAAAGCATTTTTCGACGCACTGAAGAACCTCAAGTAACAGAGCAGAGTGATTAACATTAAAATGGCAGTCATTTGCATCGTACTTTCGGTTGGCATCTCACATTTTGATATTTGTACTTCTTCAGTCGTTATAGAGACCTTGAGGGGATAAAATAAAATATTAATAATTTAGTAACCATACGCTATTCAGGGAACTTTGCTGGTCACGATTAATAGAGTTCATATATTTTATAAACGAAACTAAAGAAGTTGAATAAAGAAGTCATACTTGGTAGAAATCAAATATTATATATTTTTTTACTTTTCAGAAATATTTAAATAAAAAAAATATTTAAAAAAACAAAAACCCCGGCTGCATAAAACTAAAAAGAAAATAAACAAGCCCAAAAGTTTATTAGGATTAACAGTCGGGACCTATAAGTATTTTTTTAGTTATTCTATAATTATCTAATTCTTACACTCCATAATTATTCTCGAATTATTGAGCATGTTGAGAATTTTCATAGCAATCCAGCTAAACTATAAGAACCAAACCACTATAAGAACAACCGCGATCAGTTCACCCATACCTAAATACCGATAGATATGAAATAACTAAATATTACTCTATTAAATACGACAATTTTTACGGCCGAGAAAATCTAATAAAATACTAAACGATTTATGAAATGTATAACCTATACATAAAAATATTTAAATAACCAATATCCACTAAATACATTTAAATAATTTATTGAAATAAAAAAAAGCGGGCGAAGCCGCGCGGGGTTCACTAGTTTTAAAAAGAAGCAAATTAGCGCAGAGAAATGTAAGTTGTTTATAATGAGGATAACACCAACTTAAGAGTTATAATTACGGCGTTGTAAGCATTGACTTATAAATTATAATTACTGGGGTCAATATAAATATTTATATCTCGATTTAAGTACATGGATCGACAGACGTTCGTCACTATATTATTAAGATGAATTTCTCTTAGCATTTCTATAACAGTTATTATCTTTGACTTAGATTATCTATATCATCTAAATCAATGATAATAAATATTATGAAAACCGACTATTCGAAGCCACATTAGTTCTAGTACATTGTAGGGCACTACACATAGAGTAGGTAGTGTAAGTAAACCTAATTAAAACAATATAAACCGATGTCCGAACATCCAATTAGACCTAATCAAATGCACTAGATGTAACGGAGATGTAATTCCCGCTATAATGCGATACGGCATTTCTATAATTGGCATTTTAAAAACCTTACTTAGCTTAACGCTGTATAGCTCGGTAGTTGGAGAAGACGGAGCTCCTAACAAAAAAAATGTAAACGAAAGTTTTTAAAATATATATATATTATTGAATATATGTCAAAAAGGGTAACATACTACGTTCATCGCACTTAGCAACTCAGTCTATGTGTACACGACCTTATAACTGAGTAACTGACCTATGTTATTAATACACAGATATCCAACGGCATTCAATTAAAGCGACCTAGACATCACAAGATATGTGCAAATACGGTTAGTCGAAATCAATGTTATTTACTTTAAAAATATAGTGCATATAGCATTTAATATAAATAATTTATAGTATACTAATATAATAAAGCGGAAGAGTGTGTTTGTTTGTTTGAACGCTAAGATCTCTGGATCTACTGGTCCGATTTACTTTGTTTTTGTTTTTTATGAAAGCTGCATTCTTTAGAAGTGCTATAGGCTATATAACATTACATTACACATATGAACTAATATATTTTCAAGTACTTTCTAATTTGACATGCAATTTATTCTGCCAGGTTAATAACTAGCGTCGTCGCTACGCGACCGTTACCGCGACATTTTGATGTTCATCCTTATGAAAACAAATATAATAGTCACTCTTAACATTTCATCTAGATTGAAATTATAGTTTACTGTATAACATTCTAATAAATAATTAAGGAGATGTCACTGATTCGAAATGACCTAGCCTTCGGGCGGCATAGTCTGAGTATGACCGACGCGAACGGGCAGATGACGTTGACGGTTTTATAAATTTTCATACATTTTCGAACTATTGTTAATTTTATGTAATTATTTGCTGCTTATAATTAATTTAAACTACACTTTGGTTATCTTCTTCTTTTCTTGGTGTAGTGTAAAGTTTGGTCCTGGGATTTTATTGATATTGCTCGCAAAAATTATCCTATTTAATATAGAAAAATGTTTAGTTATTTCATAGAGTCGATATCTATGTACGCACGCACGGAATACTTTAGCTCTTTTTTCTAATATTAAGATTATCCTTTAGTTATTTTTACTTCTTTTGTTGGTTCATTTTAATAACTCAGATATTTTTTCTAATAATACGTCTCTACTTATTATTCTTTTTGATTATTTAAGCTTATATTTTCTTACTAATTCTGTTGAAAACTGAAAATAATTTCATAAATATATTTAATAAATATTCTTATATTTCAAGCAGGCGTAGCCGCGTCCGGGTCCGCTAGTCTATATATATAAAATCGAAAGGTCACTCACTTATCACGAAATCTCAGAAATTACAAGTGCTAGGAATCTCAAATTTTGCATAGGAGTTACTTATAGGGCGTAGGTGCTCGCTAAGACGGGAATTTGCAATATTCGACTTCTAAGGGGCTATTTTTGGGGTCGAAAGTTTGTATGAAACTTCGTTACTACAAATTCTAGGAGTGTCAAATTTTGCATAGACGTCACTAGGACGTAGTCATGGAGACAGAAATGAATAATAACATAGTTCACGCGGGTGATACCGCGAGCGGACCGCTAGTCTATATATATAAAATCGAAAGGTCACTCACTCATCACGAAATCTCAGAAACTACATGTGCTAGGAATCTGAAATTTTGCATAGGAGTTATTTATAGGACGTAGGTGCTCGCTAAGACGGGAATTTGCAACATTCGACTCCTAAGGGGTTGTTTTTGGGGTTGAAAGTTTGTATGAAACTTCGTTACTACAAATGCTAGGCTACTCTCAAATTTTGCATGGACGTCACTTATAGGGCATAGGTACTCATGGAGACAGAAATTAATAATAACGTAGTTCACGCTGGCGAAGCCGCGGGCGGGCCGCTAGTAGTATATAAAACTGTAACTCATTGATGTGTGTACATAAAAGATATACGAGAAAATCTATTATTGGGGGCATTTATAAAAAGTAATGAAACCCAAATCAGTGATTTTTAAATTCATCTGTTTGTGCGTCTGTGTAATCTATTCTTTGCTAAACTCTCAGAAACAACTTAAGCGAAATATTTTTTTAAAAATTCCTTAACATTTAGTGTTACTGGTGTAACTTTGGTTTTCAATCTAAGGATATTGTCTTCAAAATTATTATATTATTAGATAACAAAATTATTTCAGATGAGAAAATAATTATTATATTGTACAAGCGGGTGCAGCCACGAGCGGATCACTAGTTTCATAATATTTAAAAGTGTTATTGACATAAGTATCTGGTCAAAATTCAAAATATATTTTACAAACACCGTATAAGAATTTGAAGATAAAAAAAATCGTAAATCGAAATTTGGATCAGTCATTATTTGCTAAAAAAATATAAAAATAGTGATGTTCATACCAAATAATATTTAGGATCCAATCGATTCCGCCAAGAGAAAGACGGCACAGTATATTCGGTAAACTCGATTTTATGATCTCGAGTTGGTACAAAGCTATGACGGACTATGCAGCTATGGTGTGTATGTCCGCCAAAAGCCGCCCTAGGGTTTAAATTTTCTACTAAATATTCCGTAGATTCCTTAGATAAGCAATCCCATCGTTCTATAAATAGAGTGTTCCTATTCGGCAAAGGCGCTGAATCAGCTTCTGGACACATACTATCAGATTCCCTGTATAATGGATAATGCTGAAAATTCACAATAATAATCAGTTTACTTTATTGGCTTTACTTTATTTCTGCTTTTTATGGTCTTGCTTCCTCGTTTTGTTCGCGGCATTCCGTACAAGAGTGGCAAAAATAATGCATTAACGTTTCTTTTCTTTAGATTGCTTAGACTTGGAAGCTTCATCTAAAGCTTAAATTTGTTGGCGCTCCAAAGGAAAATAGACCTATATATTTTATATTAATTTTAGCTTGATACCTCCACGTGATCTCATCTTATCTACAATTGTGAAAATGGTACGGAATGGTACCACTTGACCAACCAACGGACTTGTATTTGACCGGTTTTTTTTATTTTCTTTTAAAATACGGAACCCTCAAGATAACTAAAAATTATATGTTTTTATAATATAAGTGCAAATGTAATACTTACTTGCATCACTATAGGCCTGCTGTACTGCGCGAGCTTGGTTTTACCTTTACACAGTGGCGATCCACTACTACACTTTAGTAAATCTGAAAATTATCGTATGATAATTTTTGTATAAGTTTCCTCAAATAAAAAAATATTATAATGATGAGTTTGCTAATTATTACTAAGTGATTTGGTCGTTACAAATTCAATTAAAAACGAAAGAAAGATATATTTTATAAGACAATATATTTGTTTTATTTTGATTTTTTGTTAGCTTCACACTGTATCTCGTAGATAACAAAGTGTACTTAGGATACTAGTGTTAAGACACTTCGTTCTCCCTCAAGAATGATAACTTGCGTTCTCCACTTTTTACCATGAGTGTTGAGTGGCTGAACTCCACGTCACGCTTTGCCTAGAGGAAAAGAAAATATTATATATTTATTCCCCTGAGTGGGAATCCAATCAACCATCGCACTTACAATTGCACGCTTGTGCCTAGTTATGGGTTTGAAGTGCACGTGCTGAACATACAGTAAATTTGGAATGAATTTAGCGTATATTTCATGGTATTAATACGAAAACCTTTTGCTTTAAATAAATATGAGACGAACCTGCAATTTTATCTAAGTCTGCTAGCGCACGAGAACATAATGAGCATCCATCACCCTCCATAGCCATAGAATTTATTAAAATAAAGTGGTTTCCACGTATGCTGACGAGATTAACGATAGGTGCATCCATTTTGTTCTCAAATCTATTTGCCAAGTTTGGAGTTATCCTTAGAAAAGAAATAAAAAGAATTAACTAGTATGTACAAAATATATATTTATAAGCTACAACATGTATAGGATCTTTTGTTCTTTATTATATTAAGTTAAAAAAGTTAAGTAATATTTTAAAGGGTTATAAATTTAGAGCCAATTATTTAAATGATTACAGCAGCATTTTTAAAAATATATAGATTTATTAACACAGTGCATCATTTGTTTTAAAAAAACACATTAAATATCTATATTTTGATAAACATAAAATATATATTTACTAAGTAATGCGATAAAAGCACAGGTAACTGTTTACTTAGCTAACACAGCCTCTCTACCTACACATGTGTGTTAAAGGATTAAAAAAAACAACTAAGTAGTGATAGATTTTGTAATATTCATCCAAAAATAATGTTTTTTTTTTATTATTATTTTTTCATTTAAATGGAATATGTAAAGTAAATGATATATTCAAAATAAATGTAATTAATTTCTTTCTAAAAATGCTATGTATGCTACCAGTTTGTTGTATTTACCTACGAAAAACATCACCTTTAATAGGTCCAGCCATCTTCACTTTCCTTTCAAGCTCCTTACTTATGAAGAAAATATGGTTAATTAAGCATTGAGCTCTTTTTATTGATAAATGGATGAAATAGTTATGCTTATTTTTAGTATATTATTAATATTAAGATTAATACTTAATCAAATACTTAACATCTGACTTATTGAAGGTAATTTAAATTTGTAATTAAGTGAATATTTAATTTTAAGATGTGGAAGCTTTAAATAGTCTTCTAAATGCAGATCAAATATCAAAATTTTAAATGGTAAAGGTTTTATCACATAAAAAATATTTAGTAATACTAAAATAACTGATAATCCTAAACTTACTTATAATGGTATCCTATATCATGGTTTCCAGCTACAACATATAGTAAAGTACCATGGGGTACTTCAAAAATTGTGTTAAACCTCTTTACATAATCTTCAAATTCCATTTGAGAACACCACTTCCCTTCATCAAACAGATCACCTGTTAATAAGATAATATTATGCGGTCACCATTTTTTACCTGTGGTTTTGCATCGTTAGTTGTAACCTATAGCTTTCCTCAATAAAAACACTACCTAAGAGAATAAGTATTAATAATAGTAATATAATAACAACCAAACAACCTATTAAGCTGTAAAATAATAGCATAGAAGCAAAGATTTAAATATTTTCTACAGAACTGTAAAAATATATTCATTACAAATAAATGCAAATGCAACATTACAAAATTTATTATACAAGGAATATATCAAGCTGTTGTTTGCATATTTACAGTCTCAAGTAGTATGACTATAAAAATGACAGTTAAGGGTTTGTTCCACTTAGGGTAATGATTGCTTAAATGACTTCAATTTTTCTGCTTTGATAGACAAAGTGCAGCATTGAATTCCACCAATCATCAAGCAATGTATCCAAAATTTTGCAAAAAATGGTGGATGAAATGTCTTAACACTGGAGTCTCTGACCAAGTGTAAAGCTTATAAATAAATTACCTAAAATAAAAATTACTTCAGGCCTGTGCAAAGTTAGTGCAGTTTGGAAAGCTCTTTGCATCTGCCACTCTCTTCTCCACTTATCAAACCAGTGACCATTGTGAGAGCCTAGCAAATGGGTATCGGCTAACACCATTGCATAGACAGGTTCATTATTAGCCGGAATATTTTGGAGAGCGGGCCATCCACACTAAAATATATAAAAAGTTAAATACATGTGATGTGATCGATTGATAAATGAACATTTTAAGTCAGTAAAGAAATTACTTGAATTTGTGTCACATAATAAATAAGATATTCACAATAAATATAAATAAAAATAACGCCCGCAATTAAGCGAAATAATGTGTTATTTATTATTGTATATCGCCACCTATTAATATAATATGCCATAATGTTTGATTATTTTCAAGTCTCATCTTCACATCGCTGCTGGTACTGTAATTACAGTAATTATTTTTTATTTAAAAGATATTGTATACTGTATAATAACGAAAATTTACATTTTACATTTTTGAAATGGTAAACGTAAATAATACTAAGATGTCAAAATCCTTAAACACAGTAATGTCAAGTTGTCAACTTGAACTACGGTATCGATCTAATGTCTTGTTTTGTCTCTAATAAAATCATATCTCCTTACCAATACCAAAAATAAAATGTATATAGAGCTTAAATGCTTATATTCGCTTAAAATAATGACAAAAATATCATAAATATTATTTGCACTGAAAAATAAACTAAAATTACTAATAACGCTTCCTTACGATTATTTTTGTTCATTTACATGTCATCTGTGCTTTTGGTAATGTTTGTTTATCAGCTGATTGTCAAAGTCAATTTATATATAAAAATAGTCTTGTTTTTGTTTCTATTTGCTTTTATTTTTACATTCTCAAAGAATTGCTAAACTACCATAATATAATATCTCACATTTTTTTGGTTATGTAAGGCAAAACAATATATTTACAATGTCGGTGCATTGGAGTTCAGAAATCATGAAATGGGAGTACAGAGAATTGCAGGCCACAGCAATGTCTGTTGATTATTCGGGTAATAACGTGCTTTTGGCTGGGCGAAGGTGGTTAGCTATTAAATCTATTAGTCTTGAAGATGATGGTGGAGATATTGTTAAGAAATATCCACGCCACAGTAAATATGATGCAGCTGGAGCTGAGTGGTGTCAGACATATCCAGGACAAAAACTTTGTGCGATTGCGGTAAGTGAATTAAACTTAATTATGGTTTGAATTTTTATTTATATAAATAATTACCCACGAATAATGACTATCATTTATGTTATTTTATTGTCTTCTATAAATTATCTAGAGTAATCAACATGTAGATGTATATGAATGGCGAGCGGGAAATGATTTGACATGTATAAGTTCACTTCGAGGACATACAAGAGTGGTCAGTGATACACACTTTCATAGACAGGACCACAATATAATTGCAACATGTTCCATTGACACCTTTACATACCTATGGGACTTGAGAGACACTAGAAAGCCTGTTTGTTCCTTAAGTGCTGTTGGTAAGCTAAAATACTATCATAGATTAATAAGATGTTTAAAATTACTGCTTGTCTATTAAATCATGCTCTTTTTTTAGCTGGGGCTTCTCAAGTACAGTGGAATAAAGTAGCCTCTCATTTAGTAGCCACTGCCCATGATGGTGATATAAAGATATGGGATTATCGCAAAAATTCATCTCCACTTCATTACATTTCTGCACATCTTTGCAAAATTCATGGAGTAGATTGGAGTCCCCATCATGAATACCAACTTGTTACTTCTAGTCATGATGGTAGTATAAAATATTTTGACATTAACAATGCAAGGCGACCAGAAAATGTGATTACAACAAATTTCCCTGTATGGAGAGCTATATACACTCCCTTTGGTAGTGGGTTATTGACTATTGGAGTGGGTTGGGGCGGCCTACCAAGAGTAGAACAGGCAGGAGTTATAGGAATTTGGGTAGGTAGATCTTTAACACATAGACTAGTAGGCCACACTGACACAGTACAGACTATGGTGTGGAGACCAAATACACTGCCATCTAACTATCAACTGGTGACTTGGGGCAGAGACCAGACACTAAGACTCTGGACGATGCACCCATCATTACTTAGAATGTGCTTACATTATTTACCTGAGAGCTCAGAAAATGAAGATAATAATAGTGATGGTAAGTACTGTTCAATTTCTAAATGCATTTTTTGTCTATAGACATTTATAGATAAGTTTGGTTGTATGTTTAATTTTTGTATTTGTCAACAGCAAGCTATACATCAACAGCAAGTTCCATGAATGATATCTCAAATAATGATAAAATGCAAGATATTCAAATGGTATGTAACTTATAAGTCTATTATGGTTTATATACACCTTTCTTTATATGATCATTTCATATGAAAATGTTTTTAGAATAAAATTGTACATAAAACAACTACCTCAATTGACGAAGAATTTGAATCAATCAGAGAAATGGCAAATATAGAGGTGACAGATATGAATATAGACACTAGGACATGCCAGATACACTCAGAACGCAATGGTTACACTGCCAACCTTCAAGTGACCTTCCCAAGAAATGTAACTGAACAGACAATACCCAAATTTTCTTGGCTATTAGGCACAAACGTAGATAGTGCCACCACCATAAAAATTTTACAATCTATTAATAGAACAGCATATAAAAAGAAAAGAGAGGGACACAGGTGTTTGCTATACTGCCTTAAAACATTAGCAACTTCTATAGATGAGGTAATGTCATTTTAATTTTTTGTAAAACTTTAATCATTAATAATTTTTAAACTGCATATACCAGGGTAGTCAACAAAGCCTTATGTTAAAAAGCAAGATATTCCCTAATCAGCTTTCAACGCTAATTTGAATCATTAATGATGCTTGTGAGGCGGGCATTAACTGCCACACAGTTCATAACTAAGGTGGTTATTATCGTTTAAAATTGTGTTTTTTTGTAATTTTGATATGAATTAATTATTATTATTATGTGTTAAGTGGTGCAATACTTCTTTGTCCTTTTAAAGTGAGGAAATAAAAAAATAATTCTTTGAGCATGGAGTCAAACTCACAACAATCGAATTTACAGTCAAACGCTATCCCAATGTGCTAAGACAACCTTGATGACAATTCAAATTTAATTTTTCCCATTTAAATTACGTAGTGTGATATTGTGATATTTGTTTATTTGTTATGACTGATTACTTGGTCTGCCTAATTAAAGTTTGATAAACATGTATTAATTGTGTAACTAAATTTATATTTCCTTTCAGATTCCAGTTAAATTAAGCGAAGATTCCGACTCCTTAAAATCTAGCCAGCGTAGTCAATCGGAGTGTGAAAACGCAGGTGACTCATGCATACCATTTCCCCGAACGTGTGGAGCTAAATGGGGGGGAGTTAGTACATTAGTTGTATTCAACCGTCCACAAAACACAAGGCGACTGTCTTTAAAGCCTGAAATTGGAACTCCGAGGTCAATGTCGTCTTTGTCCTTGACCCCAGGGCTGTTTGGAGCAAATTATACGTCGGTGTCACCTCATGCCACCACTACGCCGTCACCGACGAACGCGTCTGGTTTTCCGCAATTGCATCACAGGCACGCGTCTAATTCGATTACTACTTTCTATTTTCAAGATAGATGGGTGAGTTAATATAGATTCAATACTTTGTTTTCACCATTCTTTGTAGTTCAGTGTGTAGGTACATAGTCAAAGCTACGAGGTTTTATAGTTATAATTTATGGAATTTACCGCTAGGTTACTTTCATTCTAAGGCAATATTATTGTACATTTCATTTAACACCATGTCGCTTCCCTCCATCATACCTCTTTCGTGATAGCTTTAAACCACAGCAAAATTAAAAATAGAAGAGGGAGTAAAGTGCTCATTCCATATGATCACATATGACTACCACACTAAAATAAAGAAAATTAATTATCTCATAGAAAGCTCAAAGCCGCCGGGCAGGGAGTATGCGCAGCCGCGGCAGTATATCGGGATGCACGCCGCCTAGAGTGCTCCTGTACGCCGCTAGCAATCTCTTCCCGTTGAACAGGACGCTCGCCGAGAGATACGTTATCAATGCTGATAATCCTGTTGGTATGATATTGGTTTATATTAAGATTTTACATCATAATCTCATTGAAAAAACTAATAAACTCATTTGAATTTGGTAACAATAAGGTTAAAAGTTATATTTTCATATCTCTTTGCCTAGTTGTCTTACTGCATAGACTAAAATTCCGTTCGGAAAAACGAATATTTTAAGATATTTTCGTTCTCCAATTTAATGCGCGCGTAACTAATGCGACGGTTGCGGGGTCAATCCCAACTAGGGGGAATGAATTATTATTTATCAATGTTTTCATTTCCTCGCTCTGGCAAAAAGCCCGGCGTCGTAAAAGTCGGCGAAAAGTGGGGAATGGAGTGTGAACACTAGGTTCCCTGTCCACAGTGTAAAACTGATTTCCAATTTCATAGCTATGATGATGAGATTGGAGTGGAGAAGTGGAGACCGGACTAATACGTCTTTAGGTTCTCTCTAATCATTTTATAAAAGTACATATTGCATTGTTACGAGTCTTTAGAAATGCGCGAAAGTAAGACACGTACAATACGCGTAGCTATAGCAACGTTTAATAATAATGATAATATAATTAAGAGAGTGCAGAGAGCTATTAGAAAAAAAAGATATTAGCGTTCTGCACTCCTTTTGTATACAAATTATAATTATCCCAAATTTCATACTCCTCCCTCGTCACAATTTTCTTAGAGAGGGTACAGGGTACACAACGTTTTCGTTTTACGTATTAACATATAGATTATCTTAGAAATGTGTGAAAGAAACGCAAAAGTGGCGTCAGAGGAGGGAGAAGGGGAAATTTCCCACGCGTGGGGTCTCGCGGCGCTGGCTGCAAAGTCGCTGGAGTACAAACCCGTGGACCACCTCATGTCCAGCGAGGAGAGCATGGGCTGGGTCGGACATCCACTATGCTGTAACTTGGTGCAGGCGTTGTGAGTTATTTGCTATGTCTCTTTATGCGCTTTTGTTTGCTTAAACTGTTTCTACATATAGGAAACTAATAATAATAAATATTTTCACTAGTGATTACCCAAAAGTGACATTACCCAATTTTCTAATTACCATTCTAACAGACATTTTCTCTTATCAAAACTGCAACATTAACATGATCCTATTTTGCCGTATGATTTAGGAGTTTTTGAAAACCTTCCTGAAACGCCACAATCAGAGAAGTGACTGACTGACTGAATGTTAATATGAAAATGTTAATGTTATTAACAATTTAACCAAAACACATACCAAGAAATTTTATTTTGCTATCATACTGATATTATCATAATTATTATTTCAGGATATCACACTACGCCAAATCCTCAGACCTGCAGATGGCAGCCATGTTGACGTGTGCATTTGCTGTGTTCAATGATAATAACAATTCTAGTTCACAATCCATTATCAGCACTTCAAGCTGCGTAAGTGTATAATAAAAAAATATTATTATAGAAGCACATTAAATAAAAATAGTAGGTGCCTACCTCAACGTAATTGTTGTACCATTTATTAATGGTAGAACCATACCTACTCGGTTCCTCCTACTTGGGGAGAATATTTATATAAAAACATTTTTCTTAAATATTTTTAAATAGCGGAAAGTGTAGATGGAAATAAACAAATTTAAATTATTTGACAAATACACAGTTTTTTAACGTATTTTTTTATTACTTTTACCTATTTTATATAAGGAAATAAATTGACAACTATCCTACGTTCAGGCCTAGCCTAGCAAAAAAAAACACTATTAGATAATAATAACACCCATATAAATTATATAGTATATAGATTATTTAAGCAATTTTTATAAAATTTTTACAGGGCAATAGTACTTCACCCTATAGCACAATCCACCAATATAGCGAGATTGTGTCAGACGGATGGACGCTACCCATTTTACGTAGTAACTCCTGTTCAGAAGCAGAGAACTTAAATACAGAGTACAGTGCAAGCAAATCTGAGCCTTCCTCTTCATGTGTTATAGATGAAAATACTGTACATTTGTATCACTGCTTTAAACGAGTGTATGCTGATATATTGCATAGATGGCAGCTCTTGTATAAGAGAACTGAGGTAAATATAGGTTATATTCTTTAATTGATAATGTTAGAATGGTACTTGTAGTTTGTTTGTTTAGCAATAGTAGTTGATAAGTTGAGTAAAGATGTATTTATTGTATAGGTAATGAAGCTGGTCCGCAGCAGGCACGAGGCGCCGTGGTCGCAAACAGCGTGGGAGTGCGCGCGCTGCGGCCGCCCCGTGCGCAGCGCCGCCTGCGCCGCCTGTCGCCGCCTCGCGCTGCGCTGTGCTGTCTGCGCGCGCGGCGTCCGCGGCCTCGCTCTCGCCTGCGCGCTCTGCTCGCACGTCGCGCACGCGCACCACATGGTGGCCTGGTAAGTGTGTGCGTGAGCATACGTGTGTGTGTGTGTGTGTGTACTAACTTTATACGTGACAAGATAATATTATACTAGAAGAAATAGATACTAATTGAACTTTTACACAGATAATATAAATATTTTCGTCTCATGAAATTAGCATTTAGTTACAGTGTATTTTACAATATAACATGTCTCCACAGGTTCGCAGAACACGACACGTGTCCAACAGGTTGCGGTTGCAAATGTGTAATCGAAAGCAACTCTTTGTGGAAAGGAGCTAAATATGCATAAAGTTTAAACAACTAGTCGCTTAAAATACAAATTTATATTGCGTTATATATTTTATAATATAATATATTATGTTAAGGACAAAGACTGCCGCTTTTGTATATACAGAAATAAATAATTACAAACGTTTTACAGAGCTTTATTTAACAAACATCCTTCAATCACAATTTCAAATAAAAAAATAACAGTGCGCAAGAATATTATAATTCGTGAGTCAAAATGTAAACTAAGTACGTACACTCTAGGTAATTCACCTAAATGAGTTACTTCAGTCTCATTGAAGCATTCAAAAAATCAGAATATCAGAATTGGGCCGTTAATACAGTAATATACTAGTTGAAATAAAATAAATCCTATGAACTAATAATAATAAATGCTCCAGTTTAAACTATTTATCAATAATAATAATAGCATATAAAATAACATAACAGATAAAATATATATTCCAGCTGCCATTTAATTTAATACGGCAAACAACCCATTTCTGATAATAGCTTTTATACAAGAGGCCTTAAGTAACTATATCGCTTATCGCATTTTACCTTACTTTCTAGAAATGAACTGTTAAAATAAATTTAATATTAATTTGATTTCGATCACGAAACTAGCTAATAAATACAAATTCTTATATTTTCCGTTGGTCTATAACGGCGACTGCTGACTCCTTGGACTTTAATAATAACTTCTCTTAAATATGCAACGAGTGCATGAACGAGCATTTTAATAAATAATAATTTAAGTTAAAATATATGACATTTCGAGGATTATTATTGTAATTATGGTCTCACATTTAGATAGCTAACAATTATTTAATGGTAGATTCAAATCTACAAAACAAAACAAATACAAAATAACAAGTAGGTAATATTTTTTTTCTGTGTATTGTTTTGTGACAAATATAGTTAGCAATAGTTTTAAAAAATATTACTATTTATCAAGATGTTAATAGTATTAGAATTTACATGAAAATATTATAAGCTGTCTCTTTAAAAGCTAACCAACGTCCTCAAGGAATGTCTTAACCATAACATGGTCCATAAAAGATACGTTCTTATTCTTAGAAGTTATAGAAGGTATATTTTTTTCTTCGTTGAAAATACGCTCTTGTTTGATTAGGCTTATATACGATTTAGAAGAGTCTACTCCTAGGTATATAAGCTTTACACACCTATAGATAAATATTTATCAACAGTCTGTTATATCGTTTCAGATTTTACAACATTTGTACACAATTTTATCTTTTATGTTTATGATCTTTATTATTATAATAACACCCTGAGTTTATTTGCGTATTGTGCAGATGTCGTTTTTTTAGAAGCAAAGAAAGCTACAAATAAACGACTCCCAATAGAGTACCTAAGATATTTTACAAAATACACATTACAAAGCCTATGCCACTTCGTAGTCAGCTACTTGGTTTGTGACTAAGCAATTAAAAATTAACACAAAAATAATATTTAATTTATCCATATAACACAGAGCAATATAGTTAACCTTTATATAAAAAAGAAATACTTACAGTATCTAATAAATAAATAACTTATAACTAAATATAAAAATAGGCACCGATGTTTTAAGCAAACTACTTCTATTTAGTTAAAAGTAGTTTAAGAGTCTGATCTAAACAAACAATTTAAAGAATTATTTTACTATTTTTTACATCTACCTAGGTAGTTGATTAATCTAGTAAATAAATAAATTGAAAGTGTTCCCACTAACAATCAATCTGTACCTCGTATCGAAAGAGTTATGATTAGGTTTTTACCAATATTTAAATGTATTATAACTGTATTAATTTAAATTTAGATTTACGGAAAAGTACGAGAT
Organism: Heliconius numata; assembly: GCA_016802625.1. NCBI lineage: Eukaryota > Metazoa > Arthropoda > Insecta > Lepidoptera > Nymphalidae > Heliconius > Heliconius numata. Next base: position 5,673,882 of record JAEBDU010000009.1, on the reverse strand, counting down.
GATCCCTCGAGGTAGGATGATCGTTTGCTATTGCAGCGAAACTACAAGAGCAAACTAGGTTTTTTTTAGTAATAAATCACTCTCAACGCCCCTCTATCAAATGGTAACGGCGGAGTGAGCAATCACATTTTGATTTTAAATGTTTGATACTTTTGTTCTAGATGGTTAAATGCAATATCTGGGGTTAGTGGTATTAGTGGTTGTCATCTTTTATAAGTCCCAGTTGGGCTACAATGCTGAAATTGATACGGAAACATTGGCAGCCGAGACCGACTCGCATCTGACTCGCCGGATCATCTCGTACATACACTAAGGATTCTTTAGTAGAGTTTTTAATTATATTAGTTATAGTGTTATGTGCAGTTTATACTTTTACTGTACCTAATTAATATTTAAATTTAGCAAAGAATGTTTCAAAATGAAACAGTAGTATCAGATACAAGGTACAGATTGTTGTCGCTGACAGTACATTTGGCTATATCGGACTGTCGCGATTCTCTAAAGTTAGGTAACTCTAGAACTCATGCACGACCCAATGGATGATTCTCAAAGACGGGTTGTTCTATTGTAGCAGCTAAAACAACAACATATTATTAGTTAGTATGGAACAATTACGAAATCACTAGTAAAATGTATAGGTAACCAGCTGTCTACAGGTGTTTCATTCGTAATTTAAAGATAAAAGGAACAAAGCAACGCTATCTAAGTCTACAGGTTATAAATCAAAATAAATAGTGAAAAAATATTATAGAATGAGCATGATCTCAAAAGAAATATAAGACGACAATGATAAGCATTCAGCAGATATATAGTATAGATATAGATTTATGTATATTTTGCCTACGAACAAAGGTAAAGTAGTTGTCTAGTTAGGTAATTAATATGTATAAATATATACTAAGTATTTTAACGTTTGTTGGTAAATTTAAGTACTGTTTAGACCTAAATAAATTGAGTTCTAGTTCATATGCTAAGAGTTTAATTTATTATAAAACTAAAGTGTCGTTAAACTTATATTCTCCAATCATATTTCATAGTCTGTGCAATGTTTAGTCGACACGTGTCTGTCTAATGAAAGGCGTGAGCAGTATGAGCGTGAGTCGGTTGCGGTACCTCTCGAGCAGGCGGCGCTTGAGGTCCGGCGGGTACGTCACGTAGATGTAGTGGTCATCGTGCTCGTCGTCCAGCGCGTCGTCGGGCGCCAGGCGCTCGCGCGCGGGCGACGAGTGCGTCGTCATGGAGACGGACCCGCTACCAGCCACGCTGCCCTCTTCAGAGCTGGAAGGTTTCATTTACGATTTATGATCTGGATTTTATCAGTAAACAGTCATATCATACTTTTTATTTATATAAATATTCAAAGATTACATTGTTGTCTTGTTATCAAAGCCAGTAAAATCCCTCATGGGGAAATACGTCATCCGGGTAGGAAACCTAGTGTTAAGAGTCTCCGTTCTCGAGTTCTCTCACCCATCCTGATCCATCCAGATGCTAAATTACATCAATATTATTATAAAAAATAAAATAACAAAATCCGATTATGAGGATCGCAAAGAATACTAACTCAAAAACAATCCATATAATATAATAGCACATGCACAGAGCGAGAGCGAGCCCGGTGGCGAGCGCCAGCAGTAGCGGCCAAGGGAAGGCGCGCGCGGCCGGCGCCGTGTCCTCCCAGTAGCGGTCGCAGCTCAAGTACCAACAGACCGCTCGTTGCATCTCATCTAAAATGTCAATTCCATATGTTTATTTTATATTCTCTTCTCGATATAACACTTAAAAAATAATAATAAATAATTGTTTTTTACTACAAGGATCATATAAAATATTCTCACATTGTTTCAGGCCATTTTTAATAATAAATAATAATAAAAATTGTCTTTAAATATTAATTTCTAGTGTACAGGATGGTATGACATAAAGAATAAACACCTTCTAACTCCGTAAATTGATGTTGTGTGAGATGCAAAAGTAGAGTTGCGATACAGGAGTGCACTACTTTTTCACAGCGCACCTAAAAAAAATATTCTTTGAAATAAGATGCAAAAAATTTCTAACAAAATCGTAACTATTAAGTATGAAATTAAACTTTTAAATACATTTGTCATAAAACATAAAGTGCATAAATATTTTTACATTTAAATATACATAAAGTTCTTATCACATTTGTATATCACAAAGCCTTATCCAAATATTATCAAATTAAAAAAAAAGAAATCTAAGGATATAGATAACATATATTTTAAATCTTTAAGAGATCATGCCTTGAGTCCCTGTAAATGCGCGGGGTCGCAGGCGGCGCGTTCCGCTTGCAAGTCCGCGAGCCGCTTTTGTCGACTGTCCGGCGGCAGAGACGACTCTACGGTATCTGCGTCACAGAGTTCCGCGGTTTGGTTCGTGTCACCTTCGCTCTCTTCTCTTTTCTTGTCTTCTGTTTCTAAAATATTTAATTTTTTTCTAATAAAAACACAGACTATTCTACCCCTTATTACATTTACATTACATAATAATAATAATAATATATAATGATCCTAAGAAGTGGAATAGTGTCTAATGTGTTAATTTCTTATTCGTATTATTTATTTCGACTATCTACGCTGTACGTAAAATAGTTAATTACCCAGTCTGGCACAGGTTTACCAACATTGATACATGTCAAATCTAAAATGGTGATCATATTTAATTTCAGATGTATACTATTAGTATACATCTGAAATTAAATAACGAGAGACAAGATTATTAATCTTACCAATTTCTTCATTATCAAGTTCAGGTTTAGGACAATCCGCCACTGGTGTGGGCGGTGGTGTCCTAGCTCTATGTCGTCGTCTTGGTGGAACTCGAGCAACGCTCCTAGAAGCTGCTGGGGCCAAAGCCTTCCTTGCCGCCTCCGCGTCCTGCCACAACTCGATGTCGGTGGTCGGACCACTCCCGCCGCTGAGCAGGCCATGCGCTACCAGCACCTGGCAGCGCATTATGTCGCAGTAGTCTGCCAGACATACTGCGTCTTCTGCCTGATAGACACACACATGTTATTGTAATAAATCACGTACATTTTTGTTAAAAATAACTTTTATGTTTAGTAGATATTATTCATTTATTATAAATTTTTAACTATTTATTTCATTTTGTTTTATATTTTGTATTTTGTCAGTTTATTATTAGGGCACAAAGCATTAAATTAAAAATACCTTATTAATCTGGTTCTTGTGTCGCTGGTCGAAGTGAGTGTCGAGGTGTCGTTCCTCGTAGAAGGACTTGCCGCAAAAGGCACACGTCCACTGTGAAGAGCGATGCTGCAGTTTGGCGGCATGCTGGGGCGCGAAGATGTCGCGAGCTGGGTGAAACGGACATTCCAACGGCAGCTTTACCTGTGAAAGTTTTATATATTTATCAAATGTAGAATTGTAACTTGTAATTGTAACACTATAAATGATCTAAATGGCGACTTAGCCTAAGGTGGGCCAATATGGTCGGATTTTTTTAGATAAAAATACAAGATCTGAAATGTCTAATGAGGATCTCTATGTAAATAGCTTCTATTTTCATACCAAGGTAAAACTGCCATCAGCTCCGAATACCCAGCACTAAACAGCTCTATTCAACATAAAAGTTTCATTTTTTTAAATACATTACCATACCATTCTTGCTGCAAGAATTTCAAATGATCTTAATGCCCTAAAATTTAGGTATTTATATTTTTGGATAGAGTAAATAAGCTTTACTAATTAAACTGATTGTATAACACACACACATATTTACACACATTTATAATATATTTCAAATCCAAAGTATTTAATTAGCCTACTTATAAATCAGAAATAGTTAAATTTTATAAGGATTGCAGTGATTGCGTGAAACGATGCTAGGCTAAATTTATATCAACAGTAAAATAAAATAAGTTACTACCCTTTTTACCGTTAATACACATTAATATCATATCATACATTTTTTCCTTTAATAAAGCTTTCTGAATTTTAAATGCCAAGCATAGTAACCTGTGCCTTTCTATTGTATATAAGTCAATGTAAGAAATACCTGAAATCTTTCTAACACCGGTATCCACTTGTTTTGTATAACTTTCCTCACGATTTTGGAATTGTCACGAGAGCAAGTGATTTTGAAGACCGATGGTCCCGGCCACGGGATCAGTGTGAGGAAGAGAAGGACCAAAACCTAAAACATTCATATAAATTATACTATATTTATGATTTGTAGAAAAGTTCAATAGAATATTCTAAAATATCTGAAATTTTGTGAGTTTTCGATTAATAATTATAAATATATTTATTGAAGCCATTCATAAATATTTTACTAAATGCTATTGACGATGCCCAATCTAAATCACACGTTGCCTAATTTTTTTACAAGATTGGATGCACTAGATTTGATGATAGGTTAGTCTTAAGTTATTAAATTATCGATTTTTGCACTGAAAGCTTAACATGCCAAATAGTATAACATCCTTACCTCGAGAGTGAACGACGTGGTCCTCATTCATATCTTTTAATGATCAAATATTGAATAAAATTTGTTTAACGTAAAACTTGCAAAGAGGAAGTGAACTTGTAAGTTTACAAGAGATTAACCCCTAGGTCTGTCAGCGGGATGTACGTAGCGCATGCGTACTAGATGTACGTAGCACTTCACCCCTCGGCCGAGGCACGGGCAAACGTTAATAAATTCACATCTCTACGGGCAGGGGTATATAATAGGGGTTTTCCCAAATTATTACTTTAGGGTATTATTTAACTTTAATATTTAAGTATTATAGGAACATCGGAAAAAGATAATCATAATTTTTATTTTTCGAACTTACCCTGACGAATGTCTGTGTCACAAAAGAAATGTTTTTGTAGACATAAAATAGTGGCTGAAGTGATCGAACCCATAACCGTCAGTCAGACTCTTGTGCCCCTGGGCAACGACGGCCTCATTTACTAATACGTAGTAGTAGTAGTAGTTATACTAGTCGTCGCCCTCGTCTCTGTTTACGTGGGCTTTAGGGTGTAAAATAGAAAATCCCGTTTTTTATCGATTCAATTTTGTTAAATCCTCTCCTAGCAAACCTAACGTGACCACTCTTTGTTCGGCTCAAAATAGAAAAGCGGTTTTTTATATTTGTTATTTCAATTTTTAAATATACTTAATATTAAAAAGTAACATTTGACTCTTTCATGTATATTTTTAGTTTTTCGAGTAGTCGTTTTTTAGGCTTTATCTTTTGACAAGAAGAAGAAAAGGAACATCATTTGCACGTCCCGGTGCCATGTTTCGGGAAACCAGGACACACAAGTGAAAAACGTGATAAACGGGACGTCTGTTCACGATAAGCCTACCAACAACCTACTAAAATTCATATTTTTATTTTCTAACTCCAGTAACGGAAGTATTTATATACCTACTATATATAGGTCTTACACAAAATATTTTTTTTGTCATCCGTATATAAAGTAAGGCGAGCCTTATCAACATGCAACTTACTCAGTGGCGTAGCTAGGGGGGTGCGAGCGGTGCGGTCGCACCGGGCATCAATAGGAAAAGGGCATCATTAGTGTGTTTTTTCTTTGTTTTTTTTAGACTTTATACCATTTTAAAGGGCATCAAGTTCTTTAAGCCGCACCGGGCATCAAAAGGAAAGGGGCATCAAAGTCGACGATCACTTTGTTTTTTTTAGAATTCAATGTCGATTACGTTTTTTTTTTTTTTAGAAGTCAGCATTGACGATCACTTTGTTTTTACATAGAACTCATCAAGAGAAAAGAGGGATTAAAGTTGACGATGAGTTTGTTTTTTTTTAGAACTCAACGTCGATGATTACGTTTTTTTTTTTAGAAGTCATCAACAGGAAAGGGGCATCAAGTCCCCCAAGCCGCACCGGGCAGCAAATACCCTAGCTACGCCACTGAACTTACTTAATGAAGGCTAGGTAAACTTCATGACGCTTTTCTTGGAGCACAGCGTACTTTACATAATTAGAATAATTAACTTCCGTAACTTGTATTACTGCGTCTCATAGCTCTACTAGGCTCAGTTCTATACTAAACCGTTTTAAGACTTCAATCTAAACGCTATTTGTCATTTCTATTTTAACATATTAGCCTACAAAACGCCCCCATTATCGCGAAATTAAGTCCAAACATAATAGGTAGGTACAGCGAACAATATTGTTAATTATGAAACATGCTCGTAGGAGAGACCAGGGTTGGTTGTGACTTTTTTATTTTGATGTGTCTATACTGATCGACGAATATAAAATATTTTTCATATCCCTGTTTCGGATATAATTTACAATTTGTAAGAATAGAAGCATATCACTTTTAACCCTGTCTCTGGTAGTTATATACAACATGGAACAAAATATACAAAAAACAACAACGACATTTACATTGCTATATCTAAATAATATATTATTACATTTGTATAAAAATATTTTTTTCCAGATTAAAGTAAAACTTACTAAGAACTAAGAATAAAAAAAAACTTACTATTTAATTTTATACCTAAAATATTTTATATTAAAAATAAATAAATATAATGATTCTAGTGTACTCTGATCCGCCACCATATTCACTGTACAAACGTTTTTCTATAACAAGTAACAGCTAGCCCCAGTTTCCCCTATTATGAATCGATAGCTAGAGCAACAAGCCAATCGATAAAAGGCAATTAACAGTTTGAAACAATTAGTGTTTAATCATAAAATTGATTGCTGAAATGATATTTTTCTGGTTAGTATATTTTAAATCATACTATTTAAAAGGTTCATATGACCATATTATTTAGATTTTCTCCGTTTTTCTTATGTATTAATAAAAAAAACACCGACGCGAACAAAATAGACATATTTTAAACAATTAAGTTTAAAAAATATTTTATCGTTTTCGTGACTGACTTAAATCGTGCTATAACGATAATAAATATATCTTACTCGCATTTAAGATATAGAGATAATTCAAAGGTTTTCAAAAAAATACATATTTAAGAGATGAAAATTCAGCAGTCAGCAACACGGCGGCCCTGGTAGCGTGGCAAAGGGTTACACAATAAGAAGACTCTTGAGACACGTAACAGTGTTATATTATAATCTTATTAGATACACCGCACTCGAGATCACCGCGCATGCTCCTCCAGCCTCCCGTCGCTTCTAGCCCCAGAGCTCAAAGCGCGGCTGGCTCGCCATGTCCCCGGCAAATTATTCACCAATGTGTATATCAACTATATTCATTTCCTATTACTAAGAGACATACACTTGTGTTTGCAATTAAGAATTTAAATTTAAATAAACAATAATAATGAAGTACAGTGGAAAAACTTGGCGGCGAAAGACATGCGGTTACTATGTTACATAAAAAGTGCATTTTAAACCAGAATTATAATCATTCAGGTAAGTTTTATTAACACTTTTTTATTACTTTATAAAGGGCTAGTGATTTACAGAGATAGTTATTTTGATTGCTTTTTCTGATAATGTTATTTTACAAATTTATAATTTAAAAAAATTGACACATTGCCTTACGTAGTTTGATATATTTCTTAATATCCTATATAAATTATTAAGGTACATTTTAATATTTCAGAATGTCTATTCACATCGTGGGCAAAACACGCTCGGCGTTCCGTTACGTGTTCCTTATTGGCATAATATTTGGCACCAGTTTTCTGCTTGTATTAGTAAACAACAGAATAGACACGTTGTTCAGTAACAATGATATATTAAGACCACCGTGGAAAACGAATAGATATGATTTCATGACTTCGGACGACACTTTTACGATAAAAACAAATGGTTGTACCATTCCAGGCCTAAATCCGTTCGCAGAAGAAATACGAAAGTTTATTGAGCCCCCCAACTCCATAAAATCATGTCATCAATCCAACATTTCGTTACTCGATAAGAATGAAACTCATATATGGGTGAACGAAGAAAATTTACGACATTACGACGTACCGCCTCTCAACGTATCATGCTGCTACCGATCTTTTTATAGACCTTTGGCTATTGAAGATATTTATTCTATGGACGTAGACAACAGAGTTAAATATGATTCATGTATCGAGTTTACAAGCTCCATTGAAATTATGAATGAATTTGTAAGAGTTACTTGTTATTATAAGGAAAAGGCTATATACGATCAGTTTATTATTTCTGCGATTAAAAAGCCTTTTGTTACTTATAAAGATGAATTTTCCGAAACATCACAAAATC